>JAPYYV010014649.1:0-18077 GCA_030522625.1 Copidosoma aretas
TTTACCCCAAGATTGAAATAAAATGAAAACGTTATAGAAGGGATAGAGATTGTTGATCATCAGTTATTTCTTTGCTCTCGCTCGTTTTCGCTCTGTACTCGCTGTGCCGCGTTATTTTCCGACCGCAACATTATACTTTGTTAAGCTTCCTGCATATACACATGCAAACTTCAGGATTAGCTTCAGCTTTTCTCGGAAATCGACGCGAGGGGCAGGTATTCCGCGAAACCATTTGCGCGGATATCTTTTTTACTGTGGTAGATTCTCTAGTTTTCTCGATGAAACTCCCTTTTCTTAGAATTCATTTGCTACGCTTTACGGGGAAACAGAAAAATTCTCTTTCAATACAATCTCCGACGTTTTTCCCAGTACGAGAAAAAACGTGTGAATAATTGATTCCTCTGTTCCGTACGATTTATTTAAAAAACGTATTTTTTTTTCTCGACGTACTAAGTTGTGCACGATTTTTCACTCATCTTTGAATTTAATGATATCTGAATACTTGGCGCACAATCATACACGAATGTGGGTTTTTAAATTCTTCCCATCTCATCTTTCAGTAAATGTCGTTGAGGGTAAAAAGTGTACGATGAATGAATGAGAACGAAAGGGCAAGGTACAGGAGCAAAAAAAAAAGATTATAATGATGCCATAAGACGTGCGTGATTGGGCGCAACAGTGCAGCAAACCGCAACCGCAAGATATGCGATTGACCGTCCTGCGTGGCAGCGTTGCGTGAAAAAAGATTTTTCTGCAACTCGAATCGCAAGGTATCCGGTTCATAAATGAATTGTTATACTTTTACGGGTGTAATATTTCAATGGAAGTAAAGGTGATGACTGGGAGCGTTTTATTTGTAAGAAACGAAAATCCTTATTGCTTGACGAAACCTCACCCTGAACCTCTTTGATAGGATGCACCAACGAGACCGCCGGCCAATGTATTATTGAAGTAGTGGAATCTTAAGTACGTATCCTGAGATATAGAGTTACCGCAATAATGCCTGTATAAGATAATCGGTTCAGTGACTATTATCTTGATGTATTGCACTTACTGGTATTGGGAGATCAAAGAGATACACCGCTGATTTAATCAAGACCGCTTAGATTACTCGCACTAATTCCATTTATTATTCAATACGTGAATAAAGACACCACGTCTATTTATAAAGGAATTTTTAGAAAAATAAATTTTAACGATACACTCGAACCATTGACGTGGCAAAATTTTTCCGATGTACAAGTGTTATTGGAAATCGATACGTCCGGAAAAAGAAACGAGACGAAAAAAGAATTTGTATAATGAAATTGCCCTACATGCCGTCAAACTTATGTGTCTACCTTTCGTACTTATTTTTTTGTATCTTGCGGAATTTCTTTCGAGCTACATACATTATTGTATATCGATTCATAAATTGCACCTTTATCGTTCAGCGAATATTGAAACTCATTTTTGATGCATGCAATCGATTCTGTACCTATAGTAGAAAGTGATCTTGGATATCAAGCAATGATTCATCAACTAACATTTTTAACATTCAATCTGTCTTCATTAGTGAATAATGCATTACTTTGTTTGTAAATTTAATTAATAAACCGTTGAAAACAGTTTTTTCTCACTTTATTTAAAATAGAAATGGACGTGATTAACATCATGTGATGAAAAAAAGAAAAATCGTGATTATCCTAGCTTCGGGAAATTGAATTTTTGCTACTTTAGCGTTTTCTACTAGAGACTAGCCCAAATTCGGAAATACCATGCACAATAAACCATACCATCAAAACTTTCAAATGAGATTTGTTTGGAACGAAAGTTACTTATATGCAATCAAGGTTGGCACTCGAGATTCAGCAATTTTCATCAAAATTGACCGAAATCGTCAGAGTTCAGTTTGTTGTCTACAATTTGTCGTCTGCATTATTTTTTATAAATTTCTTTATCACGCTTTATGATTTTTGTACGATTTCTCATACGTAAATTAACAAAAAGTCGGATCTGGGCTTTATTTATTAAGGCCATGACGTTCTCCTCTTCGAGTACATGCAAGTCGAGATGAATAAAATAATTACACCGGTACGAGATAATTACAAAGTCAATTGCACGATCAAACGAACGATTCGATGAATTTTACATGCACAGTGTGATGTAATGATCAAGAGAAATCGGAGCAAGTATATGTGGGTCAAAACGACTAGATGCCCGACACAGTTGCCTCTACGTTAGATATATATCACTGTGTGCATGCAAAGGCAAGGGACGCGGTTGTATCAAGTGTCATTACTCAAGTTCAGATTGCACGGGCGAGCAGAGGGCGCGAGCTCGAGTTCATTAAGAAGCCGCGAGGGGAGGAAGTGGTGTGCGGGCGCAACGGCGACGATCATGCATAGTAACTCTCGCGCGCGCTTTCGGGTCAATTTTAATGATCCGAACTTTTAAAATCGCGCTCTTGCCGCTCTGTAATAATACAATGATCAAGCCGAATTAACATATACTTATGCATGTATCACAATATTTGAAAAAATACACACAACGCGAGTCTTATTCATTGCCTGCTACCATTGCGTGTGCCATCCTTATACGTATATTATCATCCGAGGCGGGAGAAGGGAATCCCCTTTTAATCTTCCCCCGCGAAGTCGCAAAAGTTCATTAGTTCGAAATTAAAAAATACCGCGAGCTCGGAAGGACGAGGGGCTCCGGTTATATTTGACGTACGATAAACAACAAGCTCGCGGGAAAGGCGCAGGGCCGCAAATATTTACGTTTTAATTTGGCGAGAAAAAAAAATGAGATAGCCGCTCGGCGAGACGGGCGCCGCCGCGTAATGCTGAATTTCGAGTTTTTCATCGCCCCACGAAAGCTCGGCGGATTAAGCTTCGGCCGCGGCGGCGGTGGCAATCTCGACCGAATGTGTAAATTCATCGCGTTGATCGAGCTCCATTGCGCTTTTTAATTATCCGGGCCCCCGGCTTCGCTTGTCCGTTTTTCGAAAAAAAGGGGACAAAAAAACTAGCCAACGTATTTAATGACGTAATACGAGTTGTTCGAAGAAAAATATCAACTCGCAACGCGTATTCGTACGATAACGAGCGAGATTCCTTGATTGCGATGGAGTGTAAGGCGTCGCACCGGCGTTACCCGCTATAAAAATCAAAGGAATCCCCCAACGAACCGCTGGAGCCGCGGCTCTGTGCACACCTATACATACCGCGTCACCCGGGACTGTGTGGGCAAGGGAAGGAGGGTGGCTCATTTGCAACGTGAATCGCGCTTGAAATGCAAGGCTCGCGCGCGCGCGCTATCCGTGTACAGCCAAACCCAATAAGTCAAGGAGTATTATGCAAATGGGGGAGGGGGGGGGGTGGGTACGCTTTTTCTCGCAGCATCCTCAAACGGCCATGGGAGAGCTGAGCTAGTAGTACTCCCCAGTGTAACCAAAGCAACAAGTAAACGTCGCGCCGCGTTTCGAAATGCAAATTAGCCCCTCGTCTGCGGTGGAATTCGAGCCGTGCCGCGAGGAATTCATCCATTCATTTGTTTTTTGTAGGATGTACGCACAGAGCGCATCGGCATCTCGGCATATATTGCAACCTGCACCCATCTCTCTCTTGAAAAATACATTGTTACGGTTCGCACTCGTTGAATGGACCGCGAGGCTTGCCTTCCACGTGTGAATAATACGTAATCAGAGCAAAAGCCCCTTTTTCCCTCTCTTCATCGGCTCTGAGGTCTTTTGACGAGCAGCTCCGCGCGCGGGTTACTGCTGTACTCCTACCGCGCCAGCTTTGATCTCGCTCTCTTGGTTCGACCCCAAAGAGATCATCCGGAAGGTTTTTTCAGAGGTAGGTATACTTTTCGTCCGTACGTCTGTGGGTGCAGTGTACTCATATAAATTTTTTTTCCCCTCGACCTTTTTTTTCCGGTCTACTTTTCCCCTTTCAGTCCCACCGAAATTATGTAAACGAGGCGAATTTCATGCTCCATCTGCCCGGAATAAGGCTAAGATCTGTACGATGAAGTATACTATACTATATATATATGTATATATATGTACGCATCTCGAGGCCCAGGCCGCGGACTATATACTCCAAGAAACTTCCGCAATACGTGCAATGTATGCGCACAGAAATACGTACATGAAATATATACACAGACCACCGACCCGTATTGAAACGCGCGCGCTCTACTTTTTATTTTTTATTTCATCTCTTTCCCCGCGTCGACGTCAATTTGCATGATTTCATACGACCCCGCGGAATCCATCGCGGGCAACAAATATTATACATCACGTGATACACACGATGATTCCCTACTACGAGCATAAATAATCCTGATGCATCTTGACCCGAATACGCAAAATAAAATATACAATGGACGAGGAATGAAAGGAAAGAGATAAAAAACGAACCTTTCGAGAGATAATTAATGAAGTCAATGGCACGATTATCCATGCAACCGTCACTGCGGAGAGATGATGATTGAATTAAAACACGTTACGATCGTAATTATACACGAGTGAACGGGCGAGTGTGCCAAAAAGTATGATGCTCCGCTTCCTATCGAGAGCTCGTATAATATAATAATAATTAGTGCCAGCTTATTGTACACTATACACGGAGAATTCATCTTCATTAAATAACGTCACTTTGGAAGAGGGGGCGGGGGGGGGGGAGTGGCCGGGAATTCAAGAGGCGCTCCATCGATTCGTGAATATTTGAGCGTGCTTTCGCGCGAGCTTGTCAAGCGTGTCTGCAGCGCCTGACACGTTCCGGTGCCTTCCATCTCCATCAAGATGCTCGCAAACAATTTGAAATAATGTAAGTCGAATTTAAAACAGAAAACAGTCGCACGATCATCAACGTACTTTTGGATTGAGCAATAATTTGTACTCTTATAAGTAGTATGCCGGCTGCGAGGAGATTCACGGTGCGCAATGTTTGAAAATATACTTCTTATTGTCTGGTTGCATACTATCCAGCCTCTGGCATTAGTGGATTTCATACATCGTTGGTCGCGAATTGCCTCGCAGCCAGTGAACACAACTCGAGGAACATTTTGTCCCATACAGGACTGAGAAAAGTTTAGTTTAACCTGGATTATGTTGACGCATAATTATTTGTGAATTCATACAATAAAGGTGGATCCCGGTTTTTTCAACAAAAATTTGTTCATCTTTTTTGAGTTACTGGAAATAGAAGAGATCTCCTGTTGTGCGTCTTAAAATTAATTCTTTTGGACTTTTAATTCACAAAAAGAGTAGAGACTCTGCGAAATGTCTGTACAAAGAGTATGACTTGACGGAGAAAATCACTAGGGCTTATCCTGAAATGACCTTAATACTGCACTTACCTCGTAGAATGTACTACGGTTGAACGCTCGATCAATGTTGATTATTGAACAAATTCGTATTTTCAGCATCGTTAATTTTCTTGATGGTACCTTTTTTTACCGGATCATCAAATTTCTTCAAGAATTTGAAATAAAAAGAACAAGGGCATGATCTCATGATACATGTAGTGTCTATGATTAAATTTTGTGGCCCACTAAACGAGGCATGCACTCAACACCAATAAAAACCCGTAAAAACATCAAGGATGAGAGCGCAACGTTTGATCCGTTTGACTCGGAAAAATTTCGATTTACGACACCTGTACGTCTCCAATTCAATCCAAACCTGTAACGCGACGGAGAAGCCGACCGGACGGAATTAATTCAACGAGAGTTGCGCTCCCGCAAGCACTTCTGTACATGCGGATAGCTCCCTGCGCAGAAGCATGACGTATACCCGAGTACAGTACACAGCGCGCAATGAGCGCGAGAGCAAAGCGTACGGAGGAGAGAAAAGGAAGGAAATAAACTTCGGCAAAGTGACAATGGCATCGATTTTTATGGTATACTTACCTCCAGAAGCGACGCAGGTGATGTTGAGCGAGGCTCCCTCGCTGAAGGGGCCAAGCACGTAGTAGCGTATGTGCGACTCGCCGTCCTCGTCGAGGATGCTCAGGTTCTCCGGCGGTACTGTAGAGACAGAGGAGAGAAACAGAAGAGTAAGGTAACACATTAGATACAGTATACGTATATATACAACTTTTATATGAGTAAGTATATGGGTAGGTGTGTGTGTGTGTGTGTAGTGCGAAACGAAGTTTGCCCGCTCTTCTCGCTCCAGACGTCTGCTCATTATGCCGAGCTGACTACGCGGACTATACTTGCTTTCGTAAGCCGGATGGGGAGGGTAGTTACTACTAAGCGCCTCTACGAGGTGTGTAAGCCGCGTGTATGTATTAAAAAAAGAAGTACAAGAATAATCTCGTATTCGAGCTGACAAGCATCCTTGGAACGCGAAATATATATATGGAGGAACTCTGCACGCGAGTGGGTTTCCCGATCATTACTCGTACGAGATCTCTACTTTTTGTGCGCGAAGGCTAGAGAGTTTTTATAACGAGGGCAGGAAAAAAAAAATATGTATAAATGACAGGATGAATCAGAGTATGCTGGAGTGTATACAGCGTTCCATAAATACGAGCGATGCACGCGGAGGCTCGTTATATTACATATTATGTGGCGAGGTACGGGGAGCGCGCGAGTGATACTCCGAACGATTTGAAAATAACGATGCAGGTTGCAAAAAGCGAAACACCCGGGTGATGTCGAGTGGTCGAAGCTCACAATGGTCGGACGCGCGTTTATGGGATACGGCTCGCTATCCGATCCGATCGAAATGGAATCGCCTCTCGTCCGTCGAATGTATATACGTACGGGACCAGAGTGGAGTGTAGAATAACATTATCGATCTAATTAGTCAAAGCCCGACAATCGCGCGGAAATTCGCATTCACTCGATACAATGTACACGCGAATACTTACGGATGCGTTTCGATACTTATCCTAACGGCACGAGCTAAACATATTCACCAACTGGCGTTTGAATGTTTTGAACCAATGGGATAAAAAAAGCTCAGTCGTGCTGACGATTTTTAAGTATTATCATTATTACATTTATGGTTTAACTTATACTAAGATCGACCATACCGTTTTGAATTTTACCATTTATCTTTTAATTTACGCTGTTTTACCTGGTAATGACAGACGAGCTGCATGAGAAAAAGGGACGCACTTTATATTCGATTAAAAAAATTGCGCAAACAAAAATCGAAAAACATTCGACAGTGTGTACATTTTTCCTCGCTTACTTGGTTAAATTGGATCAAGTTTCGCGTATTCGGTTAAAATATACCGTCAAAGAGCACTTAGGCCCCAGTTTGTACAAAAAAAAATATTGAGCATCTTCGGCCAACGTAATCACTTTCTTTTACATCCTCTTGAACTAATAGGAGAGCGTCTTTACGACCGTAGCCTCAACCGAGGTTCCGCGAATATATTTCTCCAAAGTGTACACAACTATGCGGTAACTGTAATTCACGAACTAAACACGAAGCATCCTGCATATGTAGCTATAGGACTAACCAAACTAATGCTGGATTCCTAATTCAACTGGGCTTATTTTATTCATTCGAAACAAACTCGCAGCGTAAGACTTACTTCATCAAATCCCGACCATTTGTTTTTCAAGCTAAAACCTCGGCTCAAACTTATAGCAGTTTTCGTACGAGATTGGAAAGGTTTTAATTTGCGAACTGAGAGGTTTAACGAGGTTCGTAAAGCAACCTTTACGATCGAGTTACGAATACTATTTTTCCTACCGAGGGTGTACCAGCGTTCTAAAAGTGCCCGAGGTAGGAAAAAATTCTTTTTGCAGATCAAGTTTTGAGGCCGCTCAAAGTAATATTCAATGCGAGTGTGAACGTAGAATAACTTTATGCACCTCGTCGGGCACATTATATACTGTGTTCCCTTTTCTGTGTACGCCTTGATTCCTGTGCATGCACGTCGCACGGACAAAATTGCCCGGGCGCGTCGATCTCGTTCACGGGGGCTACTAGCAACATTATTTGCCGCGTACCGTTCGGTAAATAAATGTCGGTGATGCATTTAACGTCAGCGTCGGGTGTCGATAAGATCGATCAGACCTGACGCGGAAAGATGATGGCAATCTGCTCCCCCTCCTCCCCTCCACGCTCTCTCCCGAGAGCCACCATTCCAACGGTCAATTTCTCTCCAGCGTCGCATTGCCGGGCGGGGAAGGCCTTATCGAGCGTGAATTTAGGGGGTGCCGACGAGGGAATATCGGCTTTTCCAGGTGTGTTATGGGCTTCGCTTTCTTTTTCTCCCCCCGCCTCTCTTTCCTCCTTTCGTTCGATTTATTCGCGCGTACGTACCCCGTGCATGCAGAGGTACGGAGGCGTAAAAGTAGCGGATTCACGCATTATATACGAATGCGTGCCGGGAACTATTTTTTTTGTTTCCTCCTCTTTCGACCCAAAAGTTGTGTTCGACAACACGCGATAGTACACACCACATAATATACACGGTCGAAAGTTATACACCAATGATATCTCGAAAACTGCTTATTCGCACAGAATTTCGGGCGATAAAAAGTTAAAATCCAGGGGGGGTCGGCTGGGTAAACATGACCGCAAAGATGGGCTGGAAGGATAAACGCGTGCGTAACGCCTGATGGATCGCATCGAACGGTGGGTAACCCACCCCTGTATAGGGGGAGTGAAGGATCAAGTGGCGGCCGGATCCGGCGCTAAAGATAAGGGGCCGGTCAATTGCATTAGCGGGTTTATTTTCGCGGGGTCGGAAGTGCCGGGTGGTGGTTGTCTCCACTGGGACTCCCCCCCCCCCCCCCCCCCCCCCAAAAAAGACTCGTTTAATCTGGGAAAACCACTTATCAAGCGAACGGAGACCGGAGGGGACTACCCTCGTAAAAGCTCGGCGAGTCTTGAATATATGTATATGCCCGTATGTAACATCTTCGAGGGACTTTTATTCCTCAGCGACCGTGCAGAGCAGCAGCAGCAGCAGCACCTCTATAGGTGTGTTTGTGTTCCGTTGTTCCCACTTGTGTCGCGCGGGACAGCCTCGTAAAAGAGGAAAGAGGAGCGAAGGACGAGGAAAGAATGTAAAAAGAAGGGGGGAAAAAAACAGCGTTCTTACTTATGACGGTGAGATTGACTTTGCTGTTCCTCGTGGGCGACTGCTTGAAGTCCACTCGACAGCGGTAGAGTCCGGTGTCGCTCTCCCGGACGTTTTCTAGCTTCAGCTTGGCCGGGCTGTCGTTGTGCTGGAAGAAGGCGCGGTTGCCCAGCTTCGTGTCGGACCAGTGCTTGCCCTGCTCCAGCGCGGTTATGCCGCGCGAATCGAACCTGCAAACACAAACAGCATACGAGGTCTTATTATACACGGGCTTCTATTCAAAGTTGGTCTTCTGTGTGTGTGCTGCATGGTGGCGGAATTCATCGAATATTCGACCAGCTTTTTCACTGCGTGACTATTTTTTTGATCGAATACTCGTTGATCGATAGTCATGTAGAATTAGAATACAGATCTCGTCTTACCTAACTCGACTGTTTCTACTTAGTTCTGCAGGTCGAAGTAAAAATGCAATTACAAATTTTTAAATTGGAAAAAAATATGAACAAATTGTGTAATGATATGCTTGTATTTATGATAGTCAGTAACCGAAAGTTTAATCATTTTTTATTATTCGCAAAATTTGAACGATTCGATACTCGGGTGACTCCCGCTTTTGTCGATCAAGCGTACAATTGAAAATCATTCAACCTTCTAGTTCACATATAAAAGGGCATTGTTGGAATTAAATTTTTTCTATATTTTTCATCTCCATTCGGTTGTAATAGAAAAAATTGCGTTATAACAGGCGACAATCGCAAGACAGAGTCGGAGAAGGAAACCCCCTATAATTAATTTAATTAGCGCGCAAACGCCCGATCGAGCATTGTTATTTAGCGAGAAAATCGTACATATATATGTATAATGGACAGGCGAGCGCGAGAGGGATAAAAGAAAGGGGGGGGGGGGAAAGCAAGAAAATAGCGCCCGACGTTCAGACTGCGCTGACAATAGAGGCGGGGGTCGAAATTAAATAGATTTTCAATCGTGGCCCATTACTTTCGCGCTTAATCCTCCTTGCCCGAGCTTTTTCCCCCCTCCGTGCGCCCTATACCGCTCGCGCTCCTCTCTTTTTCGCCCCGGTTAATTTGCATTCCGAGAGAAAGAAAAATCCGTCTTGCCATCGGGCACGGATAAAAGCTCCTCCCCCCCACCTCCCTTCCCCATCCCTTCGAGTGTATCTATATATCCACCTAACGCAAGCACCCGACGCGAGGGGAAAGAGCCGAGAACCAACGGACGGGCGATTATGTCCCCTCGATCATTCGTGCATCGATCGGCGGGTCCGACCTGCGGACCGGCTGTAAGCGCAGTAGCTGCTGCTGCACCGGACGCGTACGGCCGATAAGTCAAAAGGCGCACGCGTACCGGTGCACTGATTGAAATTCGGCGGTCGACCTGCGCAGAGCCCCAGCGGAGGGTGCGGAGAATCTGCTGCGGGGTTTTCCCCACCCGCTGGACTTGAGCTCCGGATCGGGTGAACCTTTTTTTTTCCCCGTTTCGCGGTCAAACGTTGCGTACGCGTGCTACGCGTCGATTTCGTCCTCCGCGAGCGCTCGGGGCTCGAGCATTGGAGATCGGCGCGAGTCCGAAATTTTCTTTTGCTGTGCGCGCGCGCGCGCGAGTTTAATGGATTCAAGTGCAGTTCGCCGCCCGGAGCCGGTAAAGAATAATTTTCGGGAGCGATACCGTCGTGCATGCAGAGGTACGCGCGATTGAGATAGCCGGGAGGAGTGCACGAGCGGGGGGAAAGTTCGGGGGGGGGGGAAGTGCCTGGATGGCTAACCCCGAGTCTGCGGGTGACCGGCTTCCGGGCGAGGGTGGAATCGCGGGAGTTTGTAGATAGCTTTCCCGGAAACTAACTTATGCCGGCTATTATTAATTTTCGCCGATCCCACCTATAAGCCCCGATTGCTCGGGAATTCTCGATAAGTTTCGCGCGATCGATATTGTTGCTATACGTAAACGGCTAATTGAGTACAAATTTTTCTCTCAAATTTCCTAGATGCAACTGCGGGTTTAATTCTGGAAGCAGAAATATTTGCTTCAATACGCTTCGATGCATTTGCTGCATTACTGACACTACAAAATTTGACTCAGCTCTTTCTTCAACTGAACCGTCGTAAATAAATGCAATAAATCGCCAATTTTCATATCGCGAGAGACGTTACCGTGAGAGTCGATAGGGTACTTTCGAGCAAACTCGAGTTTTTTTTTAATCTGTGAAGTCGATTTTCCGAAAAATTGTCAATCACCCCATCTCACTCGAAGGAGTGTAGGATTATCATGTACTCCGATCGTCGTGATGAATCGTTGAAGAGAAAAAAAAAAAGATTTTTTTTCTCCCTCTCCTATGTTTTCCAACAATGAGTCGAGAAAGGCCATATGGAATTCGCGTAGGAATCTCACGAGTCAGTCGGGAGTGAAAAAACTTCCGGGTAAAATATGAGTTCAATAAGGCTCGCTCCTTATTGATCATGAGACTCGCTCGGCCGGGGGCTATTTTTCAAAATAAATTGAAGCAGCTGCAGAGGGTCAGGGGGATTTTTCAGCGCAAACAGAGAGAGAGAGAGTCGCGTTAACTGAGATCCCGGGAATTTCGAGATCCGAAAAAACTCGTTCAAACGGTCCGGGTGTATAACTCACCCTCGCAAAAACATCAAACAGGCTTCTTGATATTACAAGGGGATCGGAAGGAACGAAAAAAAAAGGCAAAAACAAAATTACAAACGATGGATGGCAGAACTCGCTCGTTTCCCCGAAAATAAACATGCGACCAAATTGGATGAGATATTGCTCGATGACGAAGAGAGACGCGCGCACCGGGTGTATACGTATGTACACAGGACTCCTTCCCAGCAGAACAGCCGTAGATATAGCAAGAGGGGCGGGGGGGTTGGCAATATAAGTCGCCGACTGCAGCGCGAGCCTCCCGGCAATAATTATTACCGGAGCGAGATCGAGATGAATAATGAAGGTTGGGCGGACTGTAAAATCGCGATGAATAATTTCGACGAAACGTTTTCCGATATTGGCAATCTCCGATTGCGAACGAGCGAGCGAGAGAGAGAGGGGGGGGGGGTGCCGTTGAAGTTATCCACTGGTATGGTGTTGCGACGGCATCGAGAAAAAAAAAGATGACACGGAAGGTGGATACAGATTTGTTTAATTTTGCGCGATTAATATTTTCTCATCGTTCCGCAACTGTACGAATATTAGTTCAATCAGGCTAATTGAATCGGGATCGAAGCACGTGCAAAATTGCGCGAGGAAATCGATGGGCTATGCAGAATCCGTCGACGGTAAAAGGAGCCGAGGCTTCATTGAACATGCGCTGCGAGCGAGTGATCCAGCTTAAAATTAAATAATGAAACAATCAAGCTGATGTGTTTATTCGAGGCGAAATTTTAATATGCACGCGCACGCCCACATGTATGCACGTATTTATATATATATATATATATATATATATATATATATATATTCGGGCACTGTAATTTCCAGCCGAGCTTCATCCCCCGCCGCGCGGCAGCAGCGGCAACGGAGCCGCGTCGGAAGAGCAGCGCGATGAAACACGCGAATAATTCTGAATAAAACATTTAATGCGGCGAGTAAGCGGAGCTCGGGGCACTCGGGAAAATTCGCGGGGATGAACAAGCTCTCGACATCTGGATTACACGGAGCATTTGTATCTGCCGTTCTCCGCCTCCGTGGCGTTTTGCGGCCCATGCATAAGTATTGGATCCGTGAATGCATATACGTGCAAGCGAGGGGGAGCTCTTTTCAACGAGACGCGCTCTCTTGTCCCCCGTAAAACTAGCTCGCGGTCTTTCATACGTTCCGTCTTACGGCCCATCCACCCATACTACATTATGATGCTCACCGATTCATCCCGTGCGTGCGCATATGCGCTCGAAACTCGGAGTCAATGCGCGCTGGCATTAAAAAAAAAAAAAAAAAAACAACCACCCCCAGTAGCTTCCTCGTTCCCGCTTGCAGGGGAATAGAACGGCTCTCGAACCGCGCGTTCGTCCTTTTCGAGAACTGCTCAAAGGGACGAGAAGAACAAAAAAAAAAAAAAAGTACCTACCCGTCCCGTGCGTGAAAATATTATGATTTTCCCGGGCTCTCCCGGGGCCTCTGCACTTAGGATCTAATCTGAAATTGAAATTTCGCTCGCGGACTGCAGCAAAGGGAATCCCCAATCTGCTTTAGCAGGAGTGGGTGGTGATAACGCGGCACGGGGCAGCGAGGGAGCGCGATCCGCGTAAAACGGACCGTGTATGTAGGTAGAGGGGAGGATCCTAACGTCAACCAAACGGTTGGTGCCCCTAAGTGGCGAAAAGTGGAAGGAAGGTAAGGAAAAGAGAGAGAGAGCGACTTACGTGTATATGGGACTGTCGAGGGGTTCCTTGTACCAGATGACGAGGTGCACCTTGTCCCCGGGTATTGGCGGCACGACGTCGCAGGGCAGTTGGGCTATGTTGCCGGCCACAGCCTGCGCCTGGCTCGTTATTCCTGCAAGCAAAAATTTTTATGCGTGAACTTACGTATCCGTCCAAAGGAGCCATTTACGTTTTAAGGGGTCGCGTATTCATGCGTGTGTACATGAATGTGAGATTCAGCCGGGGCACTCGTCCAGCAAAGCTCGTTGGTAAACTGATGTATGCATTTGTGATTGTCTTTAATTTTATAAAAAAAAAAAAAAAAAATACTAAAAACTCAATTTAGATCGAGGTTGAAGATCCATTCGTCGAATATCCCGATATTTTTGGGATACGCGAATGGTGCTTTTGTTCTGGTGAATTCAGCTTGCACATTTGATCTCGCGGGGACGGGAGAATGCCGAGAACCACCCCACAGCCAGCTCTTCCACATTCGCGCGCATTTCTGAGCGGAATAACAGCGCTGTACACTTTCGCGAAATATCCTATTATACTTCGCAATTTAACGCCAAATAACGCCCGTGCGCTGCGGCGTTTTCTTCCCGACCGCCAGCTACGTTTCGCGGTCGGGACCGCGTTTTCGCGAATTATCCGTTCTTGATACCACAGCCGATTATAATAAAACAGAGAGTATTATCCCCGCTATTCCGGATGCAGCGGTATGATGTGTGGGTTTTATTTTTCACCACGGACCGTTGGAAATGCGAGAATCTTTTTTTGTCTCGGTGAAAAAAAAAATGCGGTCACAGGGAAGGGCGGTACAACGGGGCGGTCGAATCATCGCGTCATTTCATACTCGAGCGGGGATGTCGCGTTATCGATCAGCCGCCGATTCCGCGCGGTGCACTCGGCGCGAGAATCGAAGCGCTCGACAGGACATTTCCATTTCCCCGAAATCGGCGTGATCAATCACGGTTCAATGAATTTTTAAGCTTCGCGTGCGTGCGCGTGGTCGTTCAAACAAAATGGGGAGAAAAATACATACCTGCGCGTTGGGCGTATTTGCACGAATCGCTCGGATAAACATCAGTTTGCGAAATAAACAAAAATATACAGGTACACTCGTATACCCACCGCTCTTTGAGATGTATTTTTTAAAAAGAGGAGCTTTCCCCGGCATTTTCGAGGCACCCATCGATCCGTGCACCTATTATGTTTAATTCACGGGCAATGGAAAAAAAAAAAAGCCCCCCAAACGTATGCGCGAGTCGTATCTCCCTATAAGCACTTCTATGGAGACCGCCTTGGAAGTCATGCATAAAAGATCGCCTGAATAATTCGCGAAAAAGAGGAGCTGTAGAGCATGGGGTACCTATAGCCGTACCCATATATATACCCGGCGCGCACTTAGCCGCGAGCACCGGCAAACGGACTACTCTATGCCGCGTTCCTCTTCTAAGCAGCAGCAGCAGACACTCCCTCGAAAAACTTTCTTTTTTTTTAACATTAAATTCTCGATGATCAGGTTCTTCCCCCGTGTCGATGCTCCACCCGACCTCGGCTATCGATGAGCCGTCGGGGCCCCAGCAGTCGGAGCGCGTTGAAGCCCGAGAGAAAAATAAAAAGGGGCGCGGAGACTCCCGGGCTCATCTCGAATTCCGGGCGTGCCACGGTAGGCGGGGAGTGATGTACGTATACGCGTGCCCCCTCCCCTCCCGAGTGAAAATAGAGAAATAGAGCGAGGATGGAAAAATAAAACACGGGGGGGGGGGGGGGGGGGGCTAAACGCGAATCTGACGGGAGTTCGACTGCATGCAGGTGATGCCCCCCGCTAGCCGTCCGACTCTCCGGGACGGCCGAGCGACGGGCGTGAAGGCTCATCTGCATAAATATACAGCCCGCGCCGAATAAAGTTTCCGGGTACACCGGGTGGGTCCGCGGGACGTGAGGGCGCGTCGCAGTGCTCTTTTGCCCCCCCGCCCGAATGGCTGTCCAAGTGCGAAAGGTGAAAGAGTCGGACGGACACGGACCGACGACGCCGGATCCCGACATTCATATTCCCGGGCTATCGCCCGATCGGCTCTTTTTCCGGGAGAGCTCAAAGGCTATACGTATAGGCTACGCGAGCGCGCCGAGTTTTCGCTACACAGGTCTATGCAGACCTGCCTCGCGTGCGTAGAGTGTGTGTCGGTGTGCCCACCGACGGGGAATAATTTAATAACGCCGGCCGAGGGGAGGCCCGGCCGAACTTTGACCGAACTTTAATCTGCTCCTCTTCCGTTCGGTGCTGATGATGTACGGTATGCCTATATGTTCGCCGGAAGGGCGAGGTTTTGTGCCAAAAACTTCACTTTGGAAAATCGGGTATACCCGCCCCCATCACCTCGAGCGATCTTTCGGAGGATGCTGGAGCGGTAATTTGCTCGTGCGCCCGGGTAATAGTTGCACGCCGATTGACCATCGCCCGCGCCATCAAACTGCACGCATTCCTTCGACCCCTTTTCTTTTCATACTGTATCAGCTGTATAAGCTATATAAGCACATTTTTGTTCCAAAACCCTGATGATATCACACATTACGCTTGGCTATCAAATTCTCGGGCGCTATCGCGCGCCCCGGCGATGATTTTACAAACATGAGCAGCAGCAGCAGCATGCATAGTGCGGCCGCTGCTGCGGGCGTGTGTTTGTGTCTGTCGGGGGTAATGAATTTTGCATGCCAGGGTGCCCACGTGCTCACGCGTGGGGCGGAACTGCGTGGGTATGTGTGCGCGCGCGGGTCGATCTATATTGTACGCCGGTAATGTTTTTAGGATCAAAATGATGAAGCCCGTGTTTTGGGGTTTAGCGTAATAAGCTTTCGGTTATGCAGATTTTCCGGTCCAAAGTGTTGTTGCTGCTGCTGCTGCTGCTGCTTTCCCTTGTGCTTTGCCTTGCTCGGCGTTCCATCAACCAAAACGTCGGTAAATATAAACAACAGGTATATATAATACGGCTCCTTGGGTTATTTTTTTTCCTGATGCGTAGGTTGTTGTTATTATTATTATTTCTGCATAATACGTTTTCACATTTTGGCATGTTTTTGTAGAGTACAATCGTTTTTTTCTCACTACTGGATAAATTTGTCACGGATTTTGATCGTTCAGTACATACATTACTTGATTCAATGATAGGGCGCTAATATGGATTATGAGAAGGTAAATCAGCTTCAAACAATCTGTAATTCTATCTAATCACGTTTTTTTAAAGCTCTGCTAAAAATTGTTTAAATTAGTGGCATCATGAGAATAAGAAGCTCCAAATTCCTGTGGGTAATTTTTCCTCGTACGAAAAATCCATGCTGTTAACGCAAAGGTAAAAAAAACTACCGACAGTTCTAACGAAGGTTTATCTGAATTACCCCGGATTCTTACCAAAGAAAATATAACAGAATAAATGTCTATTTTTTGAGAGTCATACAAATAAATAAATCATGCATAACCCAATGAAACTCCAATGATTTACAATGATTCAACAAGTTTTTGGCACGTATATTCAGCTCACCTTTATTAATTTCAAGCATACAAACAATCTGATTTTCAACAGAGCTAACCAAATAAAACGAAAACCTTACACACAATGGTAAAAAAGGGACCCGGCTGTTTACCTCTACACTTTTTGCAAGACCATAACTTGCACTTACCCCAAAAGCAAGTGCCCGGCACCAGGAACGAGCCCCGCACACACATTTTTTTCAATTCGACCAACAACAGAATTTCTCCAGCAGCAGCAGCAGCAGCAGTATAACCCGAAAACACCCAATCCCTAAATTCAAGCCACGAACAAAGAAACCCCCGGCCCCCGCGCTTCGCGCACACACATGCATGCGCTCTCGCCACCCCCGACCGGTTACAGCGAGCAGAGAAGCGGCATCAGTTACACACCGAGCAATTCCCTTCCCCCCTATATACCTCCCTGCCTCTTCGCGAGCTCGTACCATCCTCCACCTACTCCCTTTTCCCGGTCGTAACTATACAGCTGCCGAGCTTTTACTTTTGCAGCGCGCGGGCGTGCAAATCCAAGCGGAAGACGTCTGACTCTGGGAAAGGAGCGCGGGGCGCGAAGAGAGAAAAAAAAAAGAAAGAAAGGGAGGGCCTGCACCGTTGCAGTAAAGTGCAGCATCTCGTCGTCACATCTGTATGTATGGACGTGCAAAGTAAGTGCAGCATGCGTGTGGATGGGGTGCGTCGTGCATACTGGCTCCACGGGAGGAAGCGACCGTACGCATCGGCGACGATGACGACGGCGGCACCTACGTTTTTGAGCACCGACCGTATATACACGTATATAGGTGCTCCTCTCCGCCCCGGCGCGGCGTTCATTTTCCATCCATCTCCCCGTGTTATACTTATATACTCTCAGCTCGCGCCCGTCAGCATACCGATCCCCCCCTTGTTGAGGTGCTCCCCGTCGTTATAACAAGACTTTAATTAGCTAAATTGATTTCGCGCCGTAAAGGCAGAACCGAGGGAATCTATAATGGCTGTCTGAGAGAGAGGAGTCTGTCGCACTTTGGTCCCCCGTCCCAACTCGCGGCTTCCCTCCGCCCGCCTCCTTCTTTTGTTCTCCTCTTCCCCTCTCGTGCTTTTCTCACCCCCCCCCCCCCGTCATTT
>JAPYYV010014654.1:0-10939 GCA_030522625.1 Copidosoma aretas
AACATTAAAAAAATTGGTTTGACTTATTCAGAAATCACTGATTACCAGAATATGTCATATACATACATATTTTACATATATATGACGACTTGTGACAGGTTCGAGGGAAACGGATCCTCAAAGTATATGACGTGAAGAACAAAATAAGCCCCAAATCGTTTAAATTGGATGAAAATTCGCTGTAAGCAAGAATTTTGGCACTGTTTTTAGAGTTTCAGTCCACTGTGCGACGCCGGGAAGGAGGCCAAAGTCTCTCCCATCGGCATACCCCCCAAGATCGCCAGAATGTCGCATCGGAGCTACCGGTTTGCGGTACAGGAGTACTATTCTCGGAAAGAATGCGGCGCGTGAGGGCGGATCCCGTGCTCGACCCTTCCCCGAGGGCCTGCTTTAACTACTGGCGGCAGGCACATGGCGCAAAAAGATGCCCGAGGCCGAAGGCCCGCTCACACTGCAGTAACTGTGGACGACATGACACTAACGCCAGAAATTGCCCCCGCGGCGACATCGTATACGCCAAGTTCCTGGGCGAGAACCGGCAACGACCAGCCCCCGCCCTACGGACGACGGAGGCTAGTGACAAGGAAAACCGAGCTTCCCCGGGAAAAATAGCGGCGCGCCGTGTCCACCGGAGAACTCCGTCTCTCCCGGGTTCCTGGCCTGCCTTTCTCGCTAGTCAGGTGGTAGCTCGACCGAGAGCAGTACCCCTAAGGACTTACTCAGGACTCAGGGCCGAAAACGTAGAGGCTTGGCGAGACCAATCTCTAAACGACAAGCGGCATCTGCGGCTAAATGCCCGACAGACGGAACACCCCCGAGTTACGAGCGCAGATTCGCACGAGCAGTCGATACGAGGTCGAGCGCCGGCAGCCGGTGCCAGAGCGCTCCTCGCATCGTTACCAAGAGCCACCCCGGGCCCTTTCCCTGATTCGCAGCGCTTACAAGAACGCGATCAAAGAACAGGGCACGCGAGAGCGGCCTACAGAACGAGTCGGTCAACTGGAGCATGTCTGGGGTAGCCTCCAGGACTGACCACAGGACATCCGAGAAATGGTGCTCCACCGAGCCTTCCACTCGGACCAGGACCAATAAACCCCGGACAGACGTGACACCAGACAAACAAACACAGGACTAACATCGGACCAGGATAGAACATGACGACCAGGAACTTCCCCCTCTCCACCCCGTCTGCAGGGAGACGTAGATCAGAATCGCCGCTCTGGGAGTACTCGCTGAGGGCCCGTGGGATGCAGCAGCTACATACAGGACCAACGATGGATGGCCAAAAGTAAGTAGTCTCTTTCTTTATTATTATTTATTCCTTTGAGTATCGGTGAAGGCGCACCCAGCGGATCGGCAGTAGAGCAATCGGGGTGCTCTCGCCTAGGGGGGACGGGTTCGTAACGTTGTAAAACCGCAGCGGCTGTTTTATCCGTTCCTGCGTCTCCTTCACCGAAACTCCAGGCTTCCGGGTATACGCTTAACGGAGCTGGTGATTCTTCTCCCCCCCTCTGAAATTAATTCCAGTTGCCGGAGTCGAGAAGAAGGACGCAACCGAGGACCCGCGCACCGGCTTAGCACAGCAGCAGCAGGCTCGAAGGAAAATAGAGAGAGAGAGAGAGAGAGAGAGAGAGAGAGAGAGAGAGAGAGAGAGAGAGAGAGAGAGAGAGAGAGAGAGGGGCGCGCGCGCAGTAAACGCTGCCGTGGCAGCGTCGAGAGAGCGAGAGAGAGAGAGTGTGGTAGGCTCTGCGACGCGCGGGAGCGAGCCAATCGGCGAAAGGGGCTCGCGCGCACGAACGGAAGTGGGAGGGAAAGGCGCCACCGGCCGCAACGGCAAGCGCGCGCAGAGCAGCGCACGAAAGCCAGAGCCTTGTGGTTCGTGTGTTTTGCGAAGGGCGATTTGAGTGCCGTGTCGGGAGGACTTGAGGGAGAGGGACGAAAAGAAGAAAGGAGTTTGATCGTGAGGAATGGGTAGGAAGTGCGGGAGAGAATTGATATGAGGACGGCCGGAACAAGTGTGCGTGGGTGCGTTAGAGTGTAAGGTAGAGAGGCGTTGCCGAGCGAAAGAGCTGCTGCTGTGCTGCTGCGCTGCCCTGATGCCGAGCTGCTGTGTGCTGCGCTGCCCTGCTGCCGAGCTACTATGCTGCTGCGCTACCCTGCTGCCGAGCTGCCCCGCGTCGGCCCACCCGGACACTGCCAGGACGAGAGAAGCAGGAGCCGAGGGAGAGAGAGAGAGAACCTGCACTGCCGGTCCACGCCGCCGCCGTCGGCCCATCTTCCAGACCTTCACGCTGCGGGCAACGCGAGTCAAGGTAGCGTCACCCTTTTCCTTGCGTGCGGGGGAGCGCCGCGCCGTCCGAGGCCGCGGGTGCCGACGGGGCGGAGTTAGGACAATTGGGGACGTAGCTAGGGTGCGGGGCGATTGAGAGTAGAGAGAGAGAGAGAGAGTAGAGAGAACGAGACGGACGCACGAGACGAAGGCAAGGAGAGCAGAGAAGAGAGCAAGAGAGGCAAGAGGGAGGAGACGGACGCGCGAAACGAGTAGGCCGGGGCGAGATCGAGAGATGGAGATAGAGACAAACGGACGACCAACTAGGACGCAGACCGCGGGTACCACAGCGACGGGGTGCGAGCGGGTGCGCCATCTTTTGTAAATGCTCAATAAATGTAGTGTCAAACTTATAATCCTAGTGTTGTGCGCCTTTTTTTCGAGCGTCATTTTCCCATTTCCCCCCTTTTAAAACGAAAGGAAATCCTACACGAACCCCCCTCTTGTATTTCAGGTAAGAAACCTAGCAGCAGAGGGACACGGACGAACGAGACGAACGAGCTACCGGTAGGTAATTAGCTGCTCTTACCCTCCTTTTCTTTCAGGTGCAGGTGCAGTGTGACAGCTTGATAACTATGATACTGTAAAATACATTTTTGAGGCAATTTCCATCTCATGCCTAATATTTAAATTTCAGTATTGTAGCCCTCTTAAACGATATTCTACTTCAAATAGTCCCACTCGGCACTTTAGGTAGATGTTGATATCTTTTCACGTAACATTAGACTACCATAAGTGCACTTTTAGGTATACCTAAAAACTTTGAATGATTGATTTGCCAGCAGACTCAAGTGTAGGCTATGTGCATTGGCAATATAATTATTTGTTTGCGTTTCCGTAAATATCTTTTCAAATTAAACGGTTTTCAGTACATAAGCATTTTCACTTTGCATATTCTTAAAGTACACTTATTTTGCTATCAATAACTACATGTAGAGAAATCATGAAAGGTTCTGTTAGAAACTCGGCTGGTTCCCTTGATTATTTAAAAAAAAACATACTACTATTATATTTTACATCCTGATTTCATGAAGACGGCTTATGGTAGTTCATGCCAAAAACGATTTTCTCACGAAATCGTTGAAACTTAAAATATATGTTGTTAACAATGTCATACATAAGGTAAATGTTCCAGTAGTTGGCTACCGTAGTAAGTCTATACAAAGAATTTCCGTTTACAATTAAAAACAATTGTTTGTTTGATAATTTTCTATTGCTATTTGAAATCTGAGGATCCATTCACGTAATGAAATTAATATGGACTTATTTTACAAGTTTAATAAATAATTAACACGTATTTTGTTCGTACGTCTAATGTCCCAGTACTTGGCCAAGCAAAATGAAATCCGTCGCGGTGGCCAGAATTTTAGTCTCAGTTCTTGGCCACTCTATTAGCGTTAAAAGACATTTTAGGAGATCGCCATTTTTAAATAATAACTTAACGAGCGTTGTTGTAAGTTCTAAGGTGTGAAAATTAAAAAAACACATCCAGTGATGTTTAAAAAAGTTAAAGCTAAAAAACAAATTATTGATGAAAATTTCGTTTTTTTGAGCAAATAATACATTGATATAGTAAGAAATAATATAAGAAAATTTGTATTGAATACTTACCATTATAAGAATTTTGAACAGAACCAATCAAATCTTTTAATTAGTTAACTATTTAATAATATGTAGGGAACGTACGACAGCACTTTCATGCTTAGTTCAAAGGCCAACTACTGGGACAAAGGATTATGTTTATGCGAGACCCAGTACTTGGACAGGTAGCCAGGAACCGGTCGAGCGACAGATTCATGTACCATTGATTGGCCACGAAAATTTGAACATAAAAATAATTAATTATTATTTGGTGGGTATCACACGTCGTTAAGTAAGCAATAAGCTTTTTAAAAGTTTCGGAAAGTTTTGTAACAATTATTATTGATATCTCTAAGATTACTTTTTATGGTGGTCCCTATTCGCACCCCGAACTCGAATCTATTACAAAATTGGCTTTTCTGTTACGATAATTATCGTAAACTGCATGATCATGCAAGTGGCCAGGTACTGGGACATGTTTTGACCCTGGCCAACTACTGGGACTTTTGGCGTGTTGTTTCAGAGATATTTAATTTTTAATTCAAATATTTTAACACGGCATCTTATGAGGAAGTAATTTGGCAATACCTGTTTGCGTTTATAACTGAAAAAATTTTCTTACGATTGTTTCAAAAACCGAGTACAGTACATAAAATATAACTATAGTAAATGTAATAAAATATTTGAAATATGTCGCGTGACGTTTAAAAGATATCTCAATTTAAAAAAAATTTGCCAAGCTCGTAGTGTAAGTGTACAGTAATAAAGTTGTACTCAACTTTTTGCATTTCGTCAAAATTATCCATTATTTTTTGTAAGCTTTGAGATGTTCATGTTATTTTACTTAATTAAGTGTAAAGTGACCATTTAGTAACAACAATTATTTAAAAAATCAATAACCATCTTCTATACTAAACAGGTTGAAAACTACTGAGTGACATGAACTACTTTAAAAACGATTGAAGTGATGTTGCAGTATAAATCAGAACCTCTACTTGTGTGCTTCTACGCTGCTTTACTCGTAAGAAAACACTTGAAAATGGTTATGTTCTACATATTAAGCTTACCCTTCGGTACATAGCATTTTTCTTCTTCAAGGACACGATTCTACAAAACTATTTTATAATGTTATAACAAAATTTTCACTTATTTACCGATTCTATGAGCATGCTATACCATTCTAAGAAATTTTTTTATCTTGAATTAATTAAGATATAGCCAAAATACAATAAATTAAGGTTATGTTGTGATGCCCACTAAAAACTTTGAATGTGTGCCCTTGGACGATTCTTTCTTCTTCAGAAAAACCTTAAAAATTGTGATTCTTGGCCTATTGTTCTTTTTCACTTTTTCTGTTTTTCAAAGGTTATGCTCTCATAAAATCATTCCAAAATAATATATGAACGTTAAAATGAATATTATAGAGGAGCTATGATGTAAGTTATATTTTTGCCCTACTTTTACCAAATTGTATCAGAAAAATGGAAAATTAAGATTATGTTGTTTTACGTGCTAACAAGTATATGTGCACCGTGATGTTGCTTTACCCTTAAGGTAGTTGTGTCCCAAAAATACAAAGTTATCTTAAAAGTTATACTCCTTAGTTGCATCTCATGTAATTGTTGCTATTTTTACGTATAATACTGTCACATAAGGGCAGAATCACGCCGATTGCCCCAGCCGCCCGCACAAGAGTTAAAACATCTATTTTCCACCGAGCCTTTCCGAACAAAAAAAATGGTTTGCACACAGTTAAATGTATTTTTTTCTCAGCTTTCCGATGGTTGTATCATGTTTTAAAAATTATCATGTATAACCTCAAAAAAAGTACAAAATGCGTTATATATTTGCGTTCTCCAATGTAAAATAAGCTTTATGTTTTCATGATGTACGCAAACGCAGACATTATGTGTATCGCTACGACTTGCTAATACACACTGCTGCGGCTTAAATTGTACACATTTCGTAAGGCCTATTTTGATGTTTTGAAGCTCTTCTTTGAATAAAGCGTACTGCTCGATAAGGTTTCTTAGTAACAAACTTTTTCGAATGTGTACTCGAGTACCGTCATCCTGTTCAACTGATACATAATTTTCAAGACCTGGCATTAAGCAACTTATGTTATCTTGTTCATAAAACTTTTTAACACAACACTTAGTTTCAACAGCCAAAGGGTTGACCTTGTTCTTACCAGGCGCTGTAAATATTCCGTGGTCAGCAGACCGGCATAATGCTTTTCGAGCATCTCCTTTAGTACAGCAGAACTCGCTTATTTAATCTCTTTAACTCCAGAATTTCGAGGAAAACGTGAGAAATACAAATCTTTCTTCCTTATTATTAGGAACTTCGAATTTTTTTTTTATTCGATTGAGGACTTTGATACCTGTCTTGTAATAATTATACTCACAATTAAATTCTTTTTTTTTCTCGGTATCTGACGCACCTACCTCATCAAAAACTTTCATTTCTGCTACAATCTTAAAAGCATCAACTTTGCACTTCAAGCCGATTATATCATTGCTAGACACCGGTGGAAATGTTTTTATTAGACTTTGAGGAAATTTTAGCAAATTTTCCTTGACGTTATGCTGTTTTTTCAAGAGAGGATTGCAGCAAATATACATATATAATATAATATTTAGTAAAAAATATTGTTTCTTAGTTGGCGTCAGAAAAGGACACCCCAAAAAATAGCTTTACATAACAGCCGGAAATCTTTTAAAAGCCAATATTCTACTGATTCCTACTATCTTACACATAGATATACATATATAACCTGATAATCTTACCAATTTTTTTTTACGTTTCAAGTATGTGCACGATAAATTTTAACTATTGCAATAAGTAAATGCAAGCAGTTTTAAGCGAGCAGGTTGCGCCCCGTGATACAACAGTAAGTTATCGGCAGACGATGCTTTCATTATTTTATCGAGCGGCACACGTTGCATAACGAAAAACTCTTTGTATTCATTAATTAAATACTTAGTAACAAGAGAAAAGTCCTATTTTTTATTTGAAAAACGTCGCTTTCGATTAAGACTAACGAAAAAATTCTTAAAATTGGAGAACACAAAGATATAACACGTTTTGTACTTTGTTTAAGGTTATACACATAAAATTATTTTAAAATTGATGCAACGATCGGAAAGCTGAGGAAAAGGTGCATTGAATTGTGTGTAAACCTTATTTTTTTCGTGACGTTTGAGCCTCAAAAGAGCAGGGTGGAAGAGACATGTTTTGACTCTTGCGCAGATAGCTGGGGCAATGGGCGTAATTCTCCCCATATATAGGTTGTATCAAGGATTATTTTTTTAGAATTTTTCCAGATTTATGTATCAAAATATCGTGTGCATCATAGCACTCTTAGTAATAAATTTTTTTCAATCATTATCCGATTTTAATACACAAGGCCTAGTTTTTGTCTCTATCTGCATAGTTATAATTCCCCTTTAAATTTGAGGATACAAATACCTTGATTATAATGGTCATTTCTTAATTCTATTGCTGTTTATTCGAGATACACAGTTTTTTGTTCAAGATATATATGCTGACATAATAATATAATATAGGCACACACACACGCACACATACATATGCATACATAAATACATATGTACAGATGTACTAGGAAGTCTATAGGGTTCGAGGATTGTTCTGACTAATTTGTATACAGTAAAAAATTTGTTAGAAAAATTTGTTTCTACCTCCTGGACTATATTCCAAAGTTGTCGTGACAGTCGTAACGTGACAGTATGTATGTCGTGACAATTTTTACATTGCCTTTTTTTCGGCTGCGTTATCATTTGCCGAGCTTCGAGTTTCTACTGTACTCGAAGTGTCATAAAAAACTTGAATAACTATGAACATTGCGCAAACATCGTACGTATAATGAATGAATAATTTCCAGTGTCTCTCACTTTAAGTTCAGTAATAGGTAGTGGTCGTGATTTGGTGCAGGGATAATGAAGAAAAACTTGAACACCAGCCAGAAACAGATGTATATATACATAGGTACGTGTTACATAGGTATGTGCGTAAAGCAGATACTATACACCTGTAGCGCGTGCTCTAGCAGCTATATACCTATGATTGCATGTTTGTCGGTTTTTGCTGTCGGAAATGCGGATTTTACTGCCCAAGCGGAGAAGCAAGACGAGGCGTAAAAAGTTTTGCTACAATAACTGGGAAAATTGTAAATGTAAATCGTTAAAAGATTTGGCGCGGAAATTTATTAAAGCAACGACAAAAATAAAAAAGGAAGAGCAAAATGAGATTTCTTAATAGGTACTAAAAAAGTCAACGAATGATTGTAGTATAGTTATAAGTGTCGAAAAGTGTAAAGTGAAATGTATATTAGTAATAAGTAAAAAGATTGTATATGTACGGTCAATGTACAATGCCGGTGATATAAAAAGGGGTTCTAAAAATTAGTGAATTAAGCAAGTCCAGTGGATGTTAAAAAGTGATACTAGGAGGGGATTTTGATGTAAGAACAAACATCAAAGGTAGTTTTTTTGCTATGGATGTAGGAAAAATGAGAGAAAGGGCCAGCAAAGATAATATTAGTAGTAATCAAAGTTCTCGAATGCTCAAATTTGAGTGGTAATAAAAAAAAAGTAACTTACAATTGCAAACAGTTGGGCAGAAGGGTACAAAGAAAGTGAGTTGACGTACATAGGTGCTAGAGAAAATTATGTGATGGATTATATTTAAGTTAACGACTGTTGCTTGGCTTACTAAAAATTTGGGGTTGTTGGCAAAGTAAAACAGGACCATCTACCTCTCTATATGCCATTAAGAGTTAGTATATGGGATCAAAAAGTAATAACAGAAAAGAATCATGGGTAAGGTAATTATAAAAGACGAGATTGAATCCGGAAAGTAGTGGTTAGGTTAAAGGAAATAGAATATAGATATGATCCAAAAAAGAAACGTTCATTAAGCGTTCTTTTAAAGGAAAAATAATAAAATAATAAAAAAAATGTATCTCAAAGGGATAAAAGGGTGGAGAAAACTGTGTACGGAACAAGAAATTAACCTTAAAAAAAGTTGCAGAAGCATTAAATAAAGGTTAAGTGTGGAAATCTTCGAAAAGTCTAGCTATGAAAAGCACACTTGAAAGAACAAGATCTCATGAGAAAAGTGGAAAGAAAATTTCAGGCAATTTATAGAGGGATGTAACGAAAAGAAAGTTGGGCGGAGACAATGTGTCAGAGAAGCATCTACAAACACGAGAACTCTTTAGTTTATAAATACTTCAGACAGCAGAACCTTTGGAGAAGTAGAAAGCAGGTATGAACAAAATTTTCAAGAAAGTTCGGAGGTATTGTGAAAAAATAGGTTTACAATGAACAATGTGTACATTTTAAATTACGGAACCTAAGTAGTCAAACCGAAAAAGACTAAAGTTTTAGCAGCCTCCAAGTATCTAAATACAGCTTCTGACACAGTTATTAGGGATGCACTTTAGATAATAATAAAACAGCAAAAAATAAGTAAATATTTTATAGACAATAGCAAAGAAATATTAAAAGACACCATAATTACGGTAGAAGATAAAAATGTCAAGTCAAAAAAATTCAATGTTTTTTTTTCAATAGAAGACCTGTATTTTTTATTGGCATTTAAAAGATCGTAAAATTTGACGTTCAAGCACACCTTTTGTCTAGCGTCATAATTATCGTTGACGATCACACTACCGTCACGATATTTCAATTAGAAAGTGACGCGCAAAACAGACGTTGTAGGGATAGTTTGGTAAAAAATTGATTGTTTTACTTGTCTTATTAGGTATTTGGGGGTAAAATCGACTTTTTTCATGGACCACCATATTTACCCTGTATTTAAAAAGTTATTCAAGGTAGTAGTAGCCAATAAGACTTTTCTGGCACTTCCTTGACAATTATTATATGGCTTATGATTGATGTTGGCACCGTTGGATCTGTTTGAATGTAGGAGCGCGTCGGTGTGGTATGTGTGACTAAACGGCCTAAGCGAGGCTCTAGAGAATGCCAGTGCAGTGTACGTGAAAGGTAAAGCGACGGATATGCGTATTTACATGTATTGCACCCGGGCCGAACGGCCAGAGTATAGACTTACGAGAGCGTTGGAGCTTACTCTCGTCTCGGCTCCTAACGCGATCAGCTGGTCCAAAGCACCGATAAAAAAAATCCAAACCGTGTACATGATTATTGTTGAATGTTGTGTTGTTGAATCCTACTAGTGATTCGTTGTAACTTTTAGATAAGCTCGGATAATTAGTTGCTCTTTGAAACAGGGCTAAACATTAATGATAATTTATATAGTTGAAAGTGAATATACTCTGACAAGTGCAAATACAATCAGTAGTGCATAATATACATTTTGAAAGTGAACAGTAATAGTGAAATTATTTTTACGCTCCCAACCCTGGTAAAACTAAGGCCCTTTTGCTCTACCTCAGTTATCCTGGCCTATTGGAGTAATAGCTCCAACATGATTTTTGGTCCTCCGAGCCGGATCGCTGAGGAGAGTAGCTCAGCAGTCTAACCCTTGACCATCTTGGATTTGCTTGGGCGGGCCACCATGGCACTTGGTGAGGCGCCATTTTCAGCACGGCTGCTCGGGACAAAGAATGCGTGCGACGTAATCACCGTAAGCAGTGGCAAGATGTACGCATGGCATCATTTTTTCGCGGTGAAGTGAAAGGCTTGCAAGCCTTTAGAGAGCACTACAAAGCGAGCTCCGAGACAATAGGGAAGAGGAGGCACCAGCAGGGGTGATTAGTGAAAGAGACGTCTTTTCTCTTTCTCTCTAACTCTCTTTGCTCATACTGACAGCGCGGTCTGTGGGGAAGTGGGAGTCATAGCTGCAATTTCGACTTAGGTGTTGGCTCAGCAGTGAGCATAGAGCATGGGCTGCAGAGATGTTAAGATACCTGACATAAGTATAAAACCTTTGTATGATACCTATGAGATAATTATCATACTAATAGGGACTAATACCTGGCACTCGTATCATACAAAGGTTTCATACTTATGTCAGGTATCT
>JAPYYV010014655.1:0-13917 GCA_030522625.1 Copidosoma aretas
CGATCAAAATTTATCACCGTCACACCCCCCAGGTGTCTAAGGCAGAGAGCACGTCGTCAGCCTTACTGATGAGTCCAGGCGTGCTCTCGGGACGGAACACAATTGTATCTTTTCTTTCTATAGCACATTAACAATCATAACGCTATAACTGGTTTATATTACTGGACTTTGGGGCACGTGTCCAGGCTAGGCAGCCCGGAGGGAGAGTGCGTGCAAGAAGAAATAATAGTCCGTGCTTGTTCATGAACTACATATAATTAATCTTAAGTGCACTTAATACAAATCGAACTTAACGGTATAAAGATTGCGGATTAGATAAAGTGTTGTGCCGGCCAAACATGGCTGCTGCAGTCAGCCACGTGGCGCCTTTGATCTCGGCAGCGAAGCGTCTCGGCCCGGCAGTGATGCCAGAAACGTAAACAAACGTGCAAACTATGAAGTGAGCAAATATTTTTGTGTCATGCTGAATAATCGGGAATCTTTTATAATTTACTTATTCTTATAATTACAATAATTTTTAGGGAAAAGAGTATGCGCCATGCTCGACTAAAACAACTGTTTCTGCCAAAACATTCCAACCTATCGTTTTTTGTTGTAAAAAAGAATGTTTTCAGAAAAAAAGCGTACCTCAGTAACAAGAAGTTTTTTATTTATTTGGGTCTGGTGACTTTAACACACAAAACATGTTACTACAGGGTTTAATGACAAGAAAAAGTGTAAGTAAAACTGCAGGGCAAGTTAATTTGTGGGAAGTTCACCTGAAAGTTTCAAAACAATTTTTTAAGACACAGCTGTAATACAGAACTTTTTATAACTGCGTACACAAATAGTAGACGATAAGCTGTCGCCGGCATGCAGCAGACGACCTAACTTGACCTAGCTGGACCACGTACGCGCACCGTGGTGTATGTAGTATGTTGCCAGCTTTTTACGCTGCCACAAAAAGATTTCTAACTCAGCTGTTTCTTGATAAATCGATTTGAAACTTTCAAGGAAACTTCTACGAACATTGAGGAACGACTTTGTTGCTTAAAGTTTCGTAAAGCTCAAACTTCCCCGCACACTTTTTATCGTCAAATGTTACATGTTTCGTAATTCGTGCACTATCTATTCGTCATTAAATATTTATTCAGTATGATACATTTGACAAATTCTGATTAACCTATCGGCAGCGCTGGGGTGTTCCACGTATTTATACTAAATTTCAAACGATTTAGAGCATTATTGGCTGAGAAACAGCAATTAATATTTTTTTAAACTACTGAATGCATGATTTTTTAAAAGACAGTTTTTATTTTTTACCTTGGAAAGTAATAATCAGATCAAAAATTGTAAATGGAAAAAAGATGCACATTTTTATTTTGTATAGGCAAGTATTTTTTAAAATTGATTTAGAGATTTTTTTAATTTTTAACCTTGGTTGCGAACTTAAATTCCGTTTCGAGCGCTGAGCAAGTCATTGAATGGGGCTCCTCAATTATAAAAATTTATTTTTATGAAAAGAGTTGTCTGGACAATTTTTCCGTTTGAAAAAGGGAAAGCTCGATTTTCTCTTTGATAAGAGAAAAAATGATGATTTGCTTCTCTCAAAAGATTAATTCAACATATTTACTCTTTCCACCTCTGATTTTTACTATTTTGGCGTCAGGGTGTATTAGTGCTGGGTAATGCCCTACTAGAAATGTATCAGATTCGTGTTTAGGGATCTATTTTAGACTTATACGTGCATTTCTATGACAGTTATCTTTTGTGGCGTTTTAAAAAATATAGTTCATTTTATGGACAAGCGAGTATTTAAAGATTGTGAAGGCATGTAGGCTTTGCGAATATTGTGTACACAAATGAGATAGTATGTGGCAAAACCTCATCACTTCAACTGTGGTAGTTAACGGCTGCTCGATTGCGGTTGCAGTTGACGATCATCTATAAGAATTGTGTGTTTTCACAGACAAAAAAAAAGTTGATCAAGATATTTATTAAAAGTGGTATAAGAGATTCAAAAAATATTAAATAGTAATCAGACAAAGTTCGAAATCGTTGCGAATATTTTATGAACTATGGGAATGACACGCAACATTGACTTATTAGGTTAAACGTTGGATAATAAATAGCGGACTGGGGACCGACTGACTAAGGTTGTATGTTAAACAGAGTTTTGATCATATGAAGCATACACGAGCATAACAATAATATTCTTGGCTCAAATATCTTCTGATATTTTTATTGGTTATATGGACTTACTCTAGTTTTAATATATTATACAGGTACTTTTAGTCTACATTTATATTATATAGTTTGCAAAAATGAGTTGTAATGATAAAGGCTACGCAAAATGAGTGTCATGAGTATAAATAATTTATCTAACACAAATATTGAACATATGATGTACTTCAAATTACATAAGAAATACCTCGTTGTGAAGTATAAAATTTAAACTTGTCAACTCCCCTCATTTAGTCATTATAGTTCTATGTTTGCGAAATTGTGAGCATTATGATTAAGGTGATTCGTATGGTAAAACATTTGATTCACCAAGATTATAAAAATTGTACAAGTTATTCCTCATGATGCCATGAGTACGTCGGAATTATTTTAGATTTTTTAACTGCGTACTTTATGACTTATAGTAGTTAAAAATTTAGGATTAAACATGGGTGGTATAGGAAAAGGACAAATATTGTACAACATATTCAAAACGTGATTTACCATATTTATAAAAAATATACGCACGCGTAGAGGGAAAAGAAGACAAACATTCGAAAAAAATTATTGAATTCTACCGTAAGAAAATAAAGATTTGAACAAAAATGTAAACAAGCCTCTCAAAGCTCTATGCCCTTTCTTATGGGTGTCTCCACATGGCGAGAAGCCATTCCACCCAATTACATCCTAATGTTTTCCTGCCATATATAAAAACATAAAATTTTATACACGTACTCTTGATGTGTGAAACTACAATGTAAGCACAAAAAATCTTGACTTTCCTAAAATTTCCAACACACTTTTGTTGTCGAAAAATATTTAGCTATTTGGTTAAAATTTTTTGTGACCAAACGAAAAATATTTCCGACTTTGAACAATGTTTATAGGATACTGTCTAGAGCACCCGAGAAATACCCCTGAACTATTTGGTTCTATTTTACATTCGGTCCTTTGAGCACTATCAAGTTTTACATTAGTCAAATTTTTCATGATAGTTGCATCCTCATCTTCCCGCTCGAACCACCTTAATAGCATTTATTTGTAAAAGCATTAGACATTATTTCTAAATATATGATATTATTTAACATAGAGAAATAACGAAGAAATGGAAAGATTATGAATACAAGTTACAAAGACGTCTGAAATCAAAGGCAGATTATCTTCAATACATCCAATATCAATTACATCTGATGAAACTCATTCAACATCGAAGACATGTAATGCTATTTATCTACTTTTGCAACCTAAAATAGTAAGGTTTGCTAAATTCTTATCAAGTTCACTAAATAAATTTATTACAGAAGTATAGAATTACAAAACAAAAGACTGATATTGACTTTGCAATTGGAAAAAAAATTCATCATCTGTACAAAGACATCATTTATAAATATCAAAATGATACTCGAATTTGGCTGGCTTATATTTCATTTTGTAAAACAGTGGTACGTTTTCTTTCTACATATTGAGTATTACTTCTTTTTACCTCTACTGTTAAATTTTTCTAATATAGGGTTTTAAAGTAGCAGTAAAAAAAACGCTTGGAAGAATGCTTTCAGTGCAACACACTAAAGCTAAAATTTGGCATGTAGCCGCTCGTTGGGAGATAGAAGAAGAAAATGATTTTGAAACTGCTAAACTTCTTCTTTACAGAGCCTTGCTCTTCCATCCGGATTCCCAATTGATTTACACAGATTTATTGAGGTTGAAAGATACATTTTTTAATTTTAGAGTAAATCATGATATTAGAATTACTTTTACCATCGCATTTGCAGATTGGAATTAGACAAGTCATTAGTAAAAAATAAAAAATCAGATTCAGATAAAGGATACGAAAATTTTAACAATTCTCACAATCCAGGTATGCCAATGGAATTGCAATCAGTTTTAATACTCTACAAGCAAGCTGCTATAAAAATCAAAGACGTCAAGTTTCTTATCAATCTTTTAAATATGATTAAAAAGTATGAAAGAACGGAAAAATTGCAAAGCGAAATTCTCAGGTAAATAAATAATTAGTTGAGTGTACATTCAAAGAATAGATACTTTTTTAATGCTTGTATACATATTTAACTAGTGATATGATGAAAGATTATCCGCATGAACCCTTGATGTGGGATACTATGGCTAAAAGAGAATATGAAGGCTTAGTTTATCCAACATTCAGCAATGAAGTCGAAATTCCAATGGATATAGATCATTTAAAGCAACTGACTCTGCGTAAACGGATAGAAAACTGTTATGAAGTTTATAGAGTCGCTATAAAAAAGTTGAAATCACAAGAAATGTGGTCACTTTTCATTGACTGCTTGATTAGGATTAACCAAGAAAAATCAAATATCCTTCCAAATTTTAAACGTAAACTATTAGGGAATGCTTTAACTCAAGCTCACCAGGAAAAAAAACTACTAGAAAAACATTATTTTGATTGGGTGAATATAATTCCATATAATTGCTTTTAAAAATTTGGTAAATAAAAACATTAAATAATATTATTACTATTATTTCAGATTAATATGTTGAATACTACTAACATGCTGAACACTCCTTGTTTTAGTAGAAAAATTCATGATAAATTAAGTGAAGTACTGTGTTGGGGTACTGAAGCTTTGCCAGAAAGTGAAAATTTATGGTATACCAGACTGCTATTTCTTTATAAGACTAACCAGGATCATTTGGCACTTGAAATCTTCTATAAAGTATCTAAAAATTTGTTGCTATCACAAATTGGCTGGAAACACTTTTTAATAATTTCTTTTTCCAGGCAGTAAAAATTTTGCGAGAAAATTCTCTTCCACTATGGAAATTAAGGCTGGTACATCTGCAGTCCAACTGTCCCAACAAAATGGAAATTTTTTTTCAAGAAGCATTAAAAATCAATATTCAAAATATTAATACTTTCATTAAACCATTATACATTGAGTGGCTTGTTCTCACCAAAGGTAAGTAGCTTTCAATTAATGAAATTTCCTGTTGTGCTAAGGTGTAGTAACCCTTGAAAAAGAAAAAAAAAGGGGCTATAAGGTGGCTGATGCAGATTGATATAAATAATTATTGTAAACTAACCAAATTACAGGTTATAGTTTGAGTACTGTACTTTTTATTTCTTTTTCGTAACTGGTGGGTCAACCATTTCATTTCGGAAAAAAAATGTTAAAAAATTCGCACAATAACATTGTTTCTTATGTCAATTTCGTTATAAGTCCTGATTACTTGTTTATAATTAATTATAATTGGACATACAAAATTTTATTCTATGGTATTTTGCATGAAAAATAGATTCCCAACAAAAAATAAAGGGTATACCATCAAAGTTTCAAGAAAACTTAATTATAATACTAAATTTTAAGCGTTTGATAAATATTACTTATACTAAAGCACTTAATAATAAATCTATATTTACTCCCTTATAATATTACACTTATTGACGTCATTACCAATAACTTCTTATTATTGTTACTATTATTTAAGTTGATGTATCCAGTTTTAATTAGCGTCACCTCCAGGGACCTTCGCTTGATACGGCGCGGCACCAAATGCATGAGCCACCTTAATAGTCTTATATCGTTTTATATTATAAAGTTCTTTATTCCAAAGCTATGCAATCCCCCTTCTCCTTTCCTGGCCACCCCACTGCCTCGTCCCTGTTCTATGCCGCACTACACTTTCTCAACAGAAACTTTCGCCCCTCTCCCCCTTAAAATAAGGTAATCAGAAGCTTGTTTTTGTGTCTTTTGTGAGCTACAATAGGCAACCCACGCGGTTGAATACTTTTCATGTGGAGAGATTTTTTTTTTTTAAATCTATTATCTCAGAAACGGATCAATATAGAACGATGCTTTTTGTTAAAGCGTACAGGCAGGTTGATATAGGATACGGAAAAACTATTTGTACAGTTTTATTATTATTTGCTAACCTCAAAAAATTATTTAAAACAGATTTTTTTGGGAAAAATTAAAAAACTGGTTTCAATTAAACTAATTATTACTATTAAAGATAAATAACTATTTAAAATTACGCTACAATCTTTAAGTGACTATACAATTCATAAAACAGCTCTTTCCTTGCTCAACATAACTTTAATCGACAAATCCGTGATCTATTTTCCTTTTTTTTTTTTTTTGAAATCCAATATCTTAAAAACGAATTAAGATATCACGATAATTTGAAATAGGGCGCAAAGCTAGTACGTGTAGGAATAGACGAAAACTGTAAAGTCCTACAAATCATTTCTACATTGTAACTGTGTACTTAAATTTAGTATTTTCCCAAAATAAAAATGTTCCAAAACTATGTAACGCTCTTGTTTCCCCTTTGTTTGTTTTTTAATTTTTTTTGGTTTGCTATTCAAATCTGTTTGAACTTACTTCAAATTCAAGTGATGATGCTAGATTGGCATTTTTTCGGAGCCACAGCTATTTTAAGCTTTTGGGCAAAAGATTTATGATATATAAGCAAGCGAATAGACAAGCCAGTAAAAATAAAAAGATTACAAAAAGAAAGTTTTGTGCCTCTAAGTGGGTTTTCATGCGTAAATACCTAACAAAATACTTTTTTTAAACAAATCACCTTTTGCTAATACGCATAGAAATCGACAAGTATATATAAAAAAATAGATATTTTCATTAACTGCCTACACTGAGAGAAAAGTTGTACGCCTGCTAAATTGCACGGTCACATGACGTGCCAATTTAGTATGGAACTTTCGACCAAGGCAATGAATCAGCTAGTAATCTACTGTGGACACTACACAGTCCACTGTACTTCAGCAGTAGCTCTACTGTGGTGCGGTGATCGTACTATACTCATAAAATCAGCGCACGATCCTAAGGATGCAGCTTACGCGCCACTTAGTCCGCCTTGCGTTCCACAGTGAGTCGCCAACATATATGTATGTAAGGTAGCTAAACCGCGCCATCTGAGGGATACAGCACCTTCCATTTTTCTCTTAGTACATCACTGATGATAAATTTAACTGACATATGATTAGAAAAACTCGACATAACCCCATTTATATGTATAAGTGAAAAAATTGATTTTCAAGTGTTAAAACTTATGATTCCTGCGAGTTAAATAAAATGTTGTTTGTAGATACAGTTTATTAACTTGAGTAAGCTCTTACCGCTGTGTCAAATTCATCATAGGGAAGTGTTTAAAAATCCTGAAATAACCTTTTAAATACGATGGAAAAAAAAAGTCTGTAAAAATTAATTCCATCGTATTGAAATTTATTATAAGTATAAATCCAATCATACGAAATGAAGCTAAGAAAGTGTAACAAGAAACTTTGCATTTTACGCTGCTATTATTCAATTTCGCTTGTTTCAATGATAAAAAATCCAGATGTAACTCGAAAAGTACGATGTTGAAGAGTCATTTCATAATTAACTAACAAGTACCAATTAAAGATAAAAAAACTTGAATGTATTGCCAATACAACGTGTGTCAGTTACATAATGAACTACAAAACTTGATGACAAAATAATCAAATAATTGACTAATACATTGTGTAAAAAAAACCATTGATCTTGAGTGACTTATTATTCGAATATAATATTAAAAAATAATTACATTCCATACTTTTGTTTTAATTCGTAAAAAAACATTTTCTTGTACTCTATTGTTTTTTATCACCATTATTACATCCATGCGAGCTGTTAAAAAATTTTCCACGTTTATTTTCAATCATACACAAATTTTAGTACTTATAATCAAGTCAACAATCATTCATTCAAATATCACTATTATCAGGTGCTAAAAAACTAAGAAATACTTTTTAATTTGACAGCTAAATTACCAGCTAGCTTCAAGAAATGTAGCAGTTTAAAGTCAGTTTTGAGTCAAGTTCTCAAAATTATACTTTTAATGTTGTATCTAGATTTTTTGTCATTTGAACAGACACATTTAATAAAGGCAGCGTAAAACGTAAAGTTTTGTGTTACAATTTCTTAAACTTTTTTTTTTAGTATCAATGGAATCCTCATCAACATCTTGCTTCCTATGTATATACGAGGTCTGCTCAAGAAATAAGGTGAATTTTCAAATTTCGTGGGCTATGTACATTCGATTATCGGTTTTTTTTTATAATGCTGGTTTATTCGTCTCGAATCCATGTTCACAGTTTCAGCTATATAGCATATTTAGTTAGTTTGTGAGAGGCATAAAAGTTAGAAGTGTTTTGCGTGTTCGGTAATTTTCTGCTGTCCAAAAAAATGCATCAAAGAATGTGCATTCAATTTTGTGTAAAGAAAGTGCTCAAAAACACTTGAAATGTTGACAGTGGCAAACGGTGAATGTACTCTGAGTCAAAAAATGTTTACAAGTGGTACAAGCTTTTTATAGAAGGTCGAAAAGATGTGAATGACGACGCTCGCCCTGGGCGCCCCAGCAGATAAACAACCGTCATATTTTCTTTAAAAAAAAATCTGTGTGCATGTATGTTTTTTATTTCTGCGTTCTCTTTCAGCCGATTTTATACTTTTTGAGTTGTAGCTGTCTAAAACAACATTTACGTTGTTGCCATACTTTCTTTTAAGGTACAAAACACTGCTCATAATACTTTCAAATTTTTCATTAATTTTCCATGGCACTCAATGAACTAGAATGCTATCAATCACAAAATGCATATTGTCTCCTGCACTAATATTCACTCATGTTAAAGTAAAGTTGAAGTATAATTGGGAATTGGTGTTTTTTTACATACCCACTTCATCGAATAAAGTCAAGGGAAAAGGTGCTTATTCATATCAAGTATATCATAATTCATGTTTCTATATTCTAGAAATAAAATTTTTTGACATGATTTTGCCAATGGCTTCAAAGAAAATTAGTTTACACCATTTAAATACTCAAATTTTTTTTTTTTTTTTTTTTTTTATTATTGATCCTTTTTTTATTGACATTTTTCGTTGTTTTTTATCAAAAATGTTAAGTTCGTCTCATTGCGAAAAAATTATTATTAACATATATTTTTCAAACTATTCATGTTTTGTCAAATTTCATCATATAACTACGAATCTACACAATGCTCCACTTCAGAGTTATATATATATATATATATATATATATATATATGAGTTAAAGCACTTTAAAAAAACTTTTTCTTTATTTATTATTTTGCGCTAATCTTATTTCGTCTCCGGCAATTTGTTTTTCATCGTTTTCTTCAAAAGTTACAGTCATTTCCGTATAGTGCGCTTGCGCTCCTACAAGTTTATTCTAACGTGAGAAGACTGCCGACGCGTGTCACTTTCCGGCCTTGGTTAAAAAATTTATGCTGGCTCGAATTTCTTATAAAAAAATATGTTGTACATGGTTTTCAACGTAAAATTTTCCGTTTTTTTGATGGCGCAATCTGCTTTTCTTCAACAATTGTATTGTAAAGTTATGAAAAAAAACCACATTTTAGCTACTAAATTGTTTACTCATTTATTTGGCTATTTATTTATACATTTATTTATTTAACAGAATAGACAAGATTATACCTTTTTTACGAGAATTTATAATTTTCATAATTGGCGTTCTCGCAATCGCATGATGTGTTCACTTAAGTTGCGTTGACATAATGTTTATGGTATACAAATAGTAAGGTTTGGAAATTATTATGTATGCACTATAGTGACTATTCAAGTCTTCCTTTTTTAATTTTACATTAAAGATCAATATCCGGTCACGTGGATCCATAGCGAGTTTGTAAAAAGCGATATGATTTAATAAGTATGCAGTTCTAGTTTGACCTTTAATGCATAATTTTGTATGGTAAAATTAAATCGTTATATTTAAAAAGAGAAGTAATTGTACAAAAATTCACAGTGTCAGCGTTGTTATAATAATTATGTACATATCTGCTCATTGGTTGTCCGAGCTTGAAAGAAATCGCTCTAAAAAATCTATATTGTAGTCTCTCTAACTGATTGGGATAGCAAGCATTAATTGGTGAGCAAACTGGACTACCGTAACTAAGTGTTGACCTAACATATGCCATGTAGAGTATTCTTGTGGTTCTGATATCCTTAAAATCTGAGGATGCTCGTAGAATGAATGAGAGTGATCTGAAAGCACTAGATGTTATTTTCTTTAAATGGGAGTTAAATGTAAGTTTTTTATCTATTCATATTCCCAGGTCACTAACTTTATTTACTGTATGCATAAGCGTGTTGTTGATTTCATACAAAAAACATGTCTGAGATTGTCCTAAGCCCTTTAAAAAAGAAAGAAAAGCACATTTCAGCTTATTTAATTTCATTCCAATTGACGGTAACCAAGCATTATTGAATTAAAGTCGTTTTAAAGTTTCTGTGCGTCTTGATTACGGCAAAAATACTTTCCTTAAAAAATGTAACCAGAGTGTTAACGTGTACAAGTGTTGTATAATGAGAAAAGCACCATGAATAAACTTTTTGCAGCTGGAATCGAGTGTATTCTATTTTTGTACGGCGCATTATCAGCAGACAAAAATTTGACCGTTATCGTTACAAATGTTTGGTGAGGGATTTCCAGAAGAACAAAAATGTGCCTAGCGTATTTACCCCTAACATGCAATGTAGCATTAGAGCGTATAAAGAGAGTGTACTTATAAGTAAAGACATGGTTGCTAATAAGTTTTTACCAACTAAATGGGTATAAATAAAAAAAAAAACTTTACCCAGTTTCGATGACACTTTCACGTGCACCAGAAAAATTGCTACATACTTTATTTTGTAGTTGTAAACCAATTGTGGGAGTTCTTGTGGCTGCCACAAAACAAGTTTCTATTGTAGCAGCGTATGCTTAAATTGCAACGGAGTTAGTTGCTTTAACTCTTAAAGTTGCTTAACTCCAGAAATCAGCGTTAGAGATAAGCTGCCAGGAGTTGCAGAAATTGAAGAAGTGGAAGAGATTAGAACAGAAAATAAAGAAGAAAATATTAAATTACGGAGATTCTATAGTCAGATGTAGCTATATTCTACAATTATTTATCAATTCATCGTGGATCTAATAATATAAGGATTATATTTATATGTGACGAGTGTAATCTTTGTATTACAAAATTTTTTTTTAAATTTTTTATTGTGTATGCCAAGGTATTGTCACTTATAAAAACACCTGAATTGATCTACTGGTAAATTCTTAATTTTCATCCGATTTAAATTTGACAAGGCTTGTTTTATTCCTTAAATGATTTGAGATAGGGTTAACGTGACAAATTTTTTCAGATAATTAGCGTGTTCAAAGTCACGTGTCATTGTTCATACGGAATGGATAGGAATCTGGTAGAAACTTACATTTCCATATAAATAATTGCTTGTAACTTTGAACACGGTAATTTTTTTTTCAAATTGTCACGTCAACCCTATCTTAAATCACTTAAGGAATAAAACAAGCCTTGTTAGATTAAAATTAAATAGAAATCAAAAAATTTCCATTTGAATGATTGAGATACTTTTATAATTGACAATATCTTGGCATGCATGATATAAAATGAAAAAAGAAAAGTTTATTTGATAGAAATATTACCCCTGTATCATTTGAAATGATCTTCATGGAATTAGATTTGCACAATTTACTTCATGAAGTATTCTAGAATATAGCTATATCTGACTATGGAACCTTCTTTAGAAAGTAATAAAAAAAATATGTAATTCACAAGCCCTATTTTCAAAATCATTAGTAGTAATATTTTTATGATTTTAACAGTAATATAGAATGCAGAAAGAATCTAAATTAGCAATATTTCCGAGTTTCACCTGTCTATATAATATCGTACCCGCAATTTTTAATAAGTGAATCAATCGTAAGATTATACATCAACAAAATCACAAACAATTAGATGTATATTTTTAGATTATTATACTAATTGACATTGACTTTACTTTATTTTTTAACAATTTTATTTTTTTTGCATTTTTTTCGACCATTTTGGATTTGCCATTTTTCATCTATAAAATCTGATACCAGATTCGTATTAAGCATATTTAAAGACGCTAGCATACTAAATTTTATAATTTTTTTACGGTGTTTACTTCAGATATTTCATCTTGTAGCCTATTTATCAGTAATTTGTTTATATAAAAATAAAAAACGACTAATTTGCATAAAAATTGGACGTAGCCTTTTTTTTAACACCATTTAGACAATATTGCAATTAGTTCCTGCGGTATAGAATACATAGGACAAACTTCACGGTTGGTAAATATAAGCATGAGCGCACATAAAAACGACATGCTTAAAAATAAAGCTAATTTAGTATTGGCAAGGCGTGTCAGTCACAACGCACAAGGTTTCAATTTTAGTAAAGTTTACATTTTAGACAAAGATTCTAATGATTACTGGATAGAATTCCTTGAAATACTTGACATTTTTTGCTTCAATAATAATATTGATGGAAAAACTGATTTGAGCAATCTCAACCCAACGTACATTAAGTTTATGAATAATGTTCGCTTGTTCTTATAATTTTGCTCAATCAGCTTTTGATTTGCACAATGTGTGAGTTCTTTAGTCTTTTTAATATTTATTAAACGTTTCATATGTTTTAGACATGTATATACCTTAAGTCTCACCGTCTGGTTTCCTACCAAGTTCTTTTACCTTTAGCACCAGCCTTTCTTTTCCACTTCCTGGGCCCATTCCACAATTACCTGGTGCTGCACTGCCCCTGCGCTGCGACGTTGTATATACAGTTACAGCGTGCATACAACTTCCCTGGTAGCACAACGGCAGAAAAAGTCAGTAGAATTGCGTAAATCTTGCGCAAATCTTGCGTTCTTACGCAAGACTTTAGCAAGATTCACGCAATTCTGCTGACCTTTTCTGCCGTTGTGCTACCAGGGTTTGCACACACATTCTAACTGCGTTTATTACAGAGCAGCGTAGGAGCAGCGCAGCGCGGGGAAATTGTGGAATCGATCCGGTACTACTGTAGAGATCGCGTTGTCTACTAGAAAGAGAAAAAGATGTTTCGTCCCAGGAGCACGCCTGGACTCATCAGTAAGGCTGACGACGTGCTCTCTGCCTTAGACACCGGAGTAGAGCGGCATCGAATGGAAATGATCGCGCTTATATATTAACCGAAGCCGTTTTTCGCCGCTTGACGGGAGTGCGACTTTGGAAGGCTTAGCCATCTGGCGAATGAAGCGGAAAGTGTGTTTTTGAGCGCGGGCTATTTGAGAGCCACCACAGTACTCCCCACCCAGTTACGACTGTAGGTGTGAACCGTAGGAAGTAACGTTAATGAAAGGGAGGTGTCGAGACGCGAAGGCACGAAAGAGGGAGAAAGAAAGTGATAATGTTGAACAAATGTGTATCTCCGAATTTTTCACGCTCTTTTTGAGAAAGACGCGACGTGCCGCGAGCACGTGCTCTAGCGTGTGCGTGTGTGATTGACGTGTTTGATGTAAGGAAAACTCTACAATTGCAGCATGGGATTGACGCAAGGAAGGCTTTTTTTGCGTGTGCAGCATATGATTTGACGCGAGGAAGGCATTTGAGCGTGTGTAGTATGTGAATGACGCGAGGAAGGCCTTGCGTGTGCACCATGTGGATGGCGAGAGTGTGCGTTGTGGGATTAGCAGCGTTTTGTATGCGTGTACCCGGTATGGAAAATGCGGAGATGTAAGAGAATGATTTTCAGCAGCGTGGCAGGTCGTTGAGAATGGGTGCGTGCGGTGCAGCAGTGAACAGGCGCACAGCAGACGCACTCGGCCGAGTTGAGTACCTGGGGCTGAAAGTGATAGAAAG
>JAPYYV010014659.1:0-11882 GCA_030522625.1 Copidosoma aretas
CATGGAAACTATATATTCTTTTGGAATGTGCAGTAACGTCGAATGTGCAATAACACATTAAAATGTGCAGTATCACAAGAATCCGAACTCTAGTTATAATTAAGAAATATAAAAGTAAAGAAAGTTAATTTTCTTACAGAATAAATGAAAAGCAAGATTTATTTCCTGCATCTAAAGCTGTGTTTATGGTGTTAAAAACTTCGTTTCAAATTTTTTACCAGTTATGACTGTTGCATCAATATTGTGATTCTATTGTAGTAATGATTTAATTCATTGAATTAGATCTATTTAAATCAGTATTATATTGAATTAGCTTTTAGTTGTATATTTTTATGTTTGAAATATTATACAAAATTTTAAAAACTTTTGAATGAACATCATAAGTAAAAGATTTAAATGATAGTCATAGATCGACGAAACAACACTAGAAGTTAATTGTAAAATCCATGTGAGATGTGGAGCTTAACGCTTACGTAAAATAGAAAAGTTATTAGTCATAACAATAAAAAATTGTTATTAACGAATTTAAAAAATATCATGTTTATCGATTTTGTAAGCAATAATTGTAATAAGCGAGTAATAAACTGTATGAATGTTTACAAGCTTATATGTTTTTATATCCCTGTGTTTTAATTTCTTTAAATTATGCAAAGTAATATTAAAGAAATAGTTTCAAACGATTTTCTAACCTTTATCTCAAGTAATATTTTGCTAAGCATGGGAGAAACAATTAAAAAATATTTTTTCTTACACTTACGTATAAGTCAGTAGTGATAACTTTTTTTATTTCTTTATAAGTATATCACACTATATAATGGACTAAGATTTAAAATATGTAATCATTTGATTTACTTTTAACTAATGAAGTACAATATCAAGAATAATCAGGGCGTAAGAGGTTTGAACACAGAACGTTTTAATACTGCAAACGTTATATGAATCGGTCTGTACATACGAGTATAACGGACTGTGAGAGAGAGAGAGGAAGAAAGAAGAGTAAATAACACATGTGTATTAGGGTGTCCCTTATTTCCTGAATTATTTTTGTTCATCTTACTACCAGATTTTCATCAAGTACACACCAAAAAAGTATGTTAGCAACAAAAATCACATTGATCTCTTCCTAAATTTTAAACGGGAAATTCGATTTTTACGGCTTTTTCCCCTGTTTTTTCCACTTATAGCTACGTCGACTATAGCAGCTTCTCGAAATATATAGGGGAATTTATTTCTCTAGTCTTTTAATATATATAAGGATTTATTTTAATCGCAATTTTAGCCTTTTGTCTTGTTGTTAACCCCCTGAATGGGGCTAATTTACCGAAAAATCGAGATTTTTACCTATTTTTTACGTTTACTCTACTTTAATCCGGTGAAACGTAATAAAATGCCAAAATTATTACTAGAATTCCTTTGTCTAATATTCTCTAATATGTTAACATTTTGATAAGTAGTTTTTTATATTTTGCATTCCGTTGGTAATCGCCAAAATAGGTTTAATGTGCAGAAAAATCGTTATTTTAGGCTTTGTTTTGTTTTTGATTACTTTTAGCAAAAATCTCAGTCGTAGGCCAAAGTTAATAGTAAAAATCATTTTTTTTTTTTATTTTTGTATGCGTAAAAATATGCAATCATGGGTACGTTAGCCTTGCGGCACCTTTGTCAATCTGGCTAGTTCACAGAAAAATCGAAATTTTTATCTTGTCTCTAATCTTTTACTTTTAAGAGCGAAAAGCCTGCAACCTAATAAACCGAGTACTAGAATTTAAGCCTCTATTTTGATACAGGTTTTTGTTCAGAAAAGGATTTAGTTAAAAAGAGGATTTCATTGTGCCAATAGCAGTGGGAGTTTTCGGCCTTTCTTAATTTTTTTCTTCGCTTTGTTTCCTAATTCTTCCCATGGGCTAAACTTTATTTATTATTTTTCATTGTGTTATATCCTACAAAAAAAATTTAATGAACAGAGTTTCTTAATAAGTATCGCAGTGATCTATTACTTGACAAGTTTAATCTATATATTAGAAGTGCACATGTACAATTTTACCGCACTCATGTATAACTGTACGGCTTGACATAAAGTATCCCCATTTCACCGTTTCTAAGGCTTCTATGACAAAATGCTGAGACATACGTTCTTCTATAAATTATATCAGAGGTACAGGGTTTCGGCAAGATCCATCATCTAAAGGCACAAGACTCTTTTTGTTAAAATATACCCAGAAAAAAATTTTCATTCAAAAACATAGCTAAAAATTATAGCTAAAAATGTAGTTACTGGTTTAGCTGTACAATGTGTATTTTTAGCTGTATTTAACTGTATTTTTAGCGATATTTTGTGCTGTACTTTTAGCTGTATGTTCAGCTGATAATGTAGGTATATGTGCAGGCTCATGATACAACTACTTTTTTTGCTGTATTTTTATCTGTATTTGTAGCTGAAAATATATCTAAAAATTTTGCGCACATTTCGATGAAAAAAAATTGGTTCAAAATCCAATTTTTTTGACGATATATAAGTTAGTGATGGGGTTATCATCTGTATCATAATAGGAAAATGGGTAGACTCAAGTCTTTTTGGTCAATTTATAAAAAAAATGTCATTAAAAAAAATTTTAATTTTTTGAAACTCGTATAAAAATACTCAAGTACCTCAGTTTTGATGTTATTATACGAATGATAACACTATTATTGTCTGATATATCTTCAAAAAAATTATATTTGGAAACAGCGTTTCTTCGAAATTTGCGCGTAATATGTAGCTATATTTTTAGCTGTATGTTCAGGTAGAAATTCAGCTAAAAATACAGATAAATATAGTCGTATCATAAGCTTGCCTACACACCTACATTTTCAGCTTAAATTACAGCTAAAAATACAGCTAAAAATACAGTTGAATACAACTAAAAATACACATCATACAGCTAAATTTTAAACTACATTTTTAGCTATAATTTTCAGCTTGGTTTTCAGCTGAAAATTTTTTCCCGAATATTATAATGCTTTAAGATCAGTTACATTTTTTTCGAGGGAAATAAAAAAATTGATATTTATCTTTTACCTAAATTTCCATGTAATTGTAATCAAGTTATTTTGACAACAAATCAATACAATTGTTGTAAATGTGTTGATCAATAAATTCAAGCATAAATATTTTTCTTGAATATCGATTTATTTACAAAATTAAAATTAAATGTATCACTTAATTAATGCGATAAGTTTAAAAAGATATTTTCGTGTACAAGAATTTCTTGTTGAGTCCCTTAAAATATAATACATACTGAAGATACCAATATTATTTGTAATTTAACGTCCGTACCACAAAATGTATTTAAAATATTGCGTTACTTTGCTATAATAAACAGTGTTATTTATCAATCGATCTTTAATTTTTTTTTTATATTTTTTTCATTTGCGTTTGAAAATTGAGATTTATACTCTGAAATTACTTGTAAAAGGTACTGTTTTTGTTCTGTATCCGTTGGAAGTATATTGATATATTTCTTGGTTATGTGAACTTCTTTTTCTGCAACGTCATTAACCACCTGAAAGTTTTCAAAAATTTTTAGCGCTTTTAAATTATTATTATCATATGGCCAGTCTTTAATTTGATTTTTTTTAATCCTTGTTAATTCAAAATCTATCAAAAAACTTTGCTGAATCTGTACAGCAATATTACTTGATTTCTTTATTGTTAAGCTGCTCTATATATGTACTCTTCTTCACAAAATATCGTTGAGACGAGCAATCAATAGTTATTACTGTCATTTTTAGACATAGCTTCATGTATTTGCTGTTTAATATCAAGAGTAACACTATTATGTGATAGTGATATAGTACTGATTTCTGAATTTAGGTAAAACAGATGATTTTTAAACTTGTGCTGGACTGACTTAGTGGTTATTAAATTAATCCTTTTGTAAGCAAGAAGATCCTTAATCAGATTCGAATCATTGTTAGGTGCCTTTATGGCCATGGGAGCCATGTACCAATACTAAATATAAATAATAACAATGAACAAGCAGATGTTATAGATACCACTTTCTTCTTTTTTTGATAGGTTGAAAATAGACCGAAACAAATATATTTTTAAGGAATATATTGGTTTGGACATCCATCGGGCTTAAAAAACTCAACATTTGATTTAGGTCCCAGAAACGTAGGTAGTACGAAGGTGGTACTGTACAAAAATAAATATTTTATGGAAAAAAAATATTTCACTTTTAAATCTTGCATATTGCCACAACAGCAAAGTAATACGTCACATGCCCGACATAATTTTTGGTCATGCAATTTCAAAGCGTAAAAGCTTTGTGATTAATCAAGAAGATGTGCACTAATAAAAATCTGTAAACAATCTGTATCTTTTAAATCATACGGAATCCCCGGAAAATGATTAACAGACTCTTCAAAGTCCAGAGTAAATATTTAATTATTCTAAAATAAGTTTGATTTGTAAGAACATGACAACTAAGCAAAAGTTTTCAGAAGTGCTGAAGAATTTTCAAGAGACTTTAATTTTTCATCGAGATTTCGAAATAGAAGTTTGTTAATAATGTATACTACACCTACCTCATAAGGAAGTTTACTTTAATTTTAGCTAGTAGGTAAAAATAAATTCCAAAGTAATCAGACATATTCCGATGGTAAAAAATCAAAAATTGGAAAAAAAAAGTTTTTTTTTGCATGTTAAACCTATTTTAGCCATCACCACCAAAATGCAAGATAAACAAAAATACTAATTAGAATTTTGACATACAGTACAATATTAGACGAAGAAATTCCAGTACTGATGTTTGTATGTTATTACCTTTTATCATAGTAAGGAAAACAGATAAAATAACAAAAAATCCCTTTTTTTTGTTAAATTTGCCCTATTGAGGGGGTCAACAACTAGGAAATCTAGTGATTAAAATTATTACATGTTTCTAAATGTTAGGGTAAGGAATCTTTGCAATCATATATGTATTTTATTGCATTCCAGTGGCTTAAAGTAGGGAAAATGGAAAAAATAAGCAAAAAATCTCAATTTTTTGGTACATTAGCCCCATTGCAGTTGTTAACGACAAGACGTAAGGCTAAAATTGCCGTTATACAAGTCTTTACATATAGCCGGAGACTAGAAACATGAATTCCACTATATATTTTTGGAAGCCGGTAGAGTCTTTGGGGCTAAAAGTGAAAAAAACGGAGAAAAAATCAATTTCCTTTTTAAAATGCATTGGAAATCTTTAGAACTCTGTCGGCATGCAAATTCGAAAGCAATAAATTTGATCATTGTTGCTAACTTAATTTTTCTGGTATGTACTTTAAAAATTCTGGTAGAAACATCCAAAAAAGGATTCAAGAAATAACGGACACTCTAATGTGCATATATATATATCATAAATAAATGTATACATGTAGATACACAGCCAAAGTCGCTGCGGCGCGGCGGGTATGCCTGACCGCTCTTTTCTCTCTGAGCTGTATAATTTGGTGGAATAGGTTAGGGTAGGAAAAAAAAGACATAAATTTGGTAGATTGCTAAGTAAGGTTAGGGAGAAAGAGGTATAAATAGCGCAAATGGGTATAAGTGGAAATTAGCATACAATACAATACAATACTGCTGGCTTACTAAAAATTCGAGAAATCTTGTCTAGTGTGTAAACTTTAGCTCTTACTTTTAAATTCATTTATAGAATATACCGAATCGGCTGACTATTAATTATGCAGATACAGGAGTAATTTATTTAAATTATGTCGAGTTAACAACTACTAACCACGATTTGAGTCACTAAACACAGTTCAAAGCTCAGGTATATTTAATTTAACCTTTCTTTTTTCTAACTGTGTTGCGTGCAATATGAATCTAACCAAGGTAGCTTCTGGAATGATGGAGTTTTTTCTTTATTTTACAAATCAAGTATGTTTTTGGTAATTAGTCGTCTTAATTATATAGCTTTAATATCTTCTTTCAAGTAAATCTTTTTTGTTTACTGGCGGATGTCTTGCAAGTTTTTGTAAACTATCATTACCGAGATACCACCTTCGAATTTGCAGTACTCTCATTGTCCCGTAAAATCGTTGTCGTTAAAATATTGAATATCGATCACGCAATACACTTTTCCAGATGTAAAACAGCAATTAACAACTTTGTTCATTGCTTTATAAGCATTAACATAGGGTAAAATTTCAAGAGCGCCTACCTCTTGATATATTTCTGAATCCATTAGTTTGACAGCTTCTTTTAACGTCCTTCTACAAGCATTACCTTCAAATTTTTCTCCGTGGTAACTTTTTCAAACTAGATCTAATTTTTCAGGCCATAATAAAGCTTTTTTTTTTACCTACAAGTTTGACTGAGCTTTTCCAAAATAAGTGATTTACAAAACCTTCTAAAACATAAAACTCAGGTATAACGCATTTCTGCAAAACGAAAATATCATTTTCTTCAGAAAAAAGTGGAAGATTAATTGTACTGCGGCAATCTTTACTTAATTTTTTTTCTTTACCTGTAAGACAAAACGTTCCATAGAGTTGCCTATTTTTAAAGCATCCATAGGCGAACTTTCAGTAGCATCGTTATTACTGTCTTTAGAATTAGAATCACCTCTTAAATCGCCTAATGAAATAAAACAATAGGAGCAGGTAAAGGTTGATGTGGCAGTTTGTTATCCGTTAATAATTATCAACTGTTTGAAATCTGCAACAAACTTGAATGAAATATTATGGAGTTTTGTTATATCAAATAAAATTTTAAGATTATCATATGTTTCCTTGATCTCCGAAACTATACATAGTAATATTAGTTTATCTACACACCTGTTTTACCAACGCTGCCACCTTCAGAGTACTGCGATCTTATCTGAAATTTATTCAAGTTATCTAAGAAGTGTTCATTCTGTTGCACATCTTCAAAATTTTCCTTTGGTGAATAATTTTCAGGAAGAATTATTAAGCTTATCTTAAAAAACCCTTGACCTCCATCAGCCATAACTTTCACAGTACAATTCCCCTCTAGCTTTCTCTTTTCTATCACTATATCAAGTACTTCTTCAGCATCAGCGTAGACGACAGGACGCTGCCTTTTATCTAGAGTTTTTTTGCAGTCAAATTGATAGAAATCTTCTTTGTATAAGTCATTTAGAACTTTTGATTTAATCGACATGTGTTGAAAGTGGTTTTTAGGAATTGACTTTTTGCCTAAGTTACATCTCATAAAATTAGTTATTGTTTTCATTTTTCTTTGTGATACTACAATTTTAAGTCGAAAATCGTCTAAGTTTTTTTCACTAAATGATGATTCTTTTTTTAGTTTATCATTAACGACGACTCTTTTTTTCCGACCACCTGTAGCTAAAGTGAAACTGGATCCTTTTTTTTTTTTACTTTCTGCAAGATCTCACTTATTTTTTATAAGGCTACTTGCTAATTGTTCTTGAATATTTTTGTGAAAGTTGTTCAACTAATTTTAATATATTATTTGTAGGACTCTTACAATTATGACTAATACTTTTTCCAATTTGTTGATAGCATTTTTCGCAAAGTTTCATAGTTTCGGGCTTATTTTTATTTTCATTTGATAAAACTGCAACTTGTTTATTTACCGTAGATTGTGCAGATCTACCTGAATGATCTATGTTGGTTTGCAAAACCCTAAAATTTCCTTTACCCTTTTGTACTTTTACATGCCCAAAAGCACTGCCAGTAGTACATATAAAACAATTGCAAGTTTCTTTTGTCCGGGTTTGTCTTTGCATGGTCATGTTCTTGTAATCAGGAATGATTGGCGATTGCCTATTTTACATCTCCTTTTCCAAATCGAGGAGTGTTAAATAGCACGATCTACAAATACTCGAAGGGTATTTATTCATATTTAAGTCAAAATCCTCCAACCAAAACTTTTTTACAAGCTTGGCAATTTGTTCGTTTATTTCAAATTTTTCTGCCTTAACTTTGCCAAACACAATTTTCCTTCCACATGGAGCGCATACTTTTTTCCTATTCTCATCGTGACAACATTTCTTACCATGAGGCATGTTGAAAAGAGAATCGATATTAAACTTTTCACGAAAGAGCTTTGATTGAAAATTTTAAAATTTTCAAGGTTGTATTAAGTTTCTTCCTTCGATCTATATGTAATGTGTGGATAGATTTTTCTAATACGAGTTTGGTATACGCCACCTAGCGGTAGAACTAGTTACTTATATGTGTTAAAATAGCACTAAAATGATAATTATGAATTATTATTAATTGATTCAAGTTTACTTTGAATTTTATTATTGGCACAATAAATTGAAAATATCATAAAAGTAAAATGCTGCATCATTCAGAGAGCGGTCAACATAAGTACTTGTAACGTTGAAATTTAATACATTTTTAGCAAAAAATAGCTCGGAGAAATATCACAGCTTTAAATTCAAGAATCAATTCAGTATACTTAATGAATCATGGACTGCAGAATCTGTAGGTTCTCATATAAAATAATGAAAATTCGCAATAATTGAAAGGAGAAGCAGCTAGGATTTTAAATTCAACAGATTTTTGATGTCCAAACAATACAGAAACTTTCTGCATTAGCCGATTTTGGATCCATTTTAGTCAAACTTTCCCTCTCTTGAAGAACACCGTGCCATGATAATAGTTTCCACAGTTTCCATGTATAGTATGTTATGAAGTGTTACTGCTTTTAGCTTTACACGTGTAAGTGGATGCTTAGCGATTTTACTAGATAACGATTTTCATAAGATAATACAACCTTTGAATTAAGTTTTACTCTTTTAACAAAAAGTGATGCATCTTATATTTTTATGGTAAATAAACTTGATGAATCCAGTAGGCAGAACTAATTTTGTAAATGAACGAGGTAAACTCTTACCTACACGCTGCCAAGTAATAGTCTGTCCTGATTAGCCACATTACAATGCAAATAACTAATCTTGTCTATGCTTTCTTTACCATAAATAAGCTTACCGCAAGACCAACGTTATCAGTTTCAATTTCATTCGTTTTTTTTTGGTGTATCATTTAACCATAAAATGCTTGTAAGATAAGGCTTTTTTTCATATATAGAACGCGGCATCTATACTCGATTTACGAGCAGAATTTTTTTTTTAAGCGTGTGTGTGTGTGCAATTAAATTGCACCCACCCATGCATACGCATTTACTCCATACCGAGAAAGTTCAACACTCCCCGTTGAAATTCATACTCAGCGCCTCTAATACAGAGCGCAGAGTGTAGGAAAGGAAAATTTTTAATTTGATTGATTTCTGGCATACGATTAAAATATAATGCCAAATTTCACACGCTATATCAATCTCGCCTTCGCGGTTAGTACGCGTATCAGTGCAAGTATTAGACGTGTTCGTATATAGCAAGATCGCTCGACGTGGACGAAAAGATTCCTCTCCTTTTTTTCCTATCTTCCAAATTTTTCCTTTCCTACACTCTGCACTCTGTAATAGAGGCGCCGAGTATGAATTTCAACGGGGAGTATTGAACTTGCTCGGTATGGAGTAAATGCGTGTGCATGTGTGGGTGCAATTTAATTGCACACACACACACACAAGCTTAAAAAAATAATTCTGTTCATAAATCGAGTATAGAAGCCGCATTCTATATATGAAATATTGAATAATCGAACAAGTTGAGTACGAGAGTTTTAGATTAATAAAACTTTTTTGCTTTTGAGCCTTAATTTAACAATGTTTCTATGTATAACCGGTAAGTATTCGCATTATTTGATGAATATAACTGATTTTGGTTGAAAAATACATCCATCTGGTAAAACAAAGAATGCATAAAATTGTTGTTCAGTCCAGCTTTCTCTTTTTTTAACCTTGCCTTTTGGTAATTATACAGCTTCCTAGGAGGTATTATTGCTACTCGTACGCTTAGTAGTGTATGAGACAAATCAATGTATTCAGCAGTACCAGGTATAGTAAATTTTTTACGTAATGCATCGGTTACCAACGATATTAGCTTGTACTCATATATTACTTATTTTATATTGTAGTTTATGTCAGTAAACTGAAATAATATATCTCATAATTTAAACACTTGCAGGATTCATCGTGCAGTTAAGAAATTTTTATTTATCGAATATACTCTTTAATTGCGAATCTTTTTTCTTTCCTGGTGGTGAGCAACTTATTATTATTCCTGACTTATTGTTCTTCTCCTTCCTATAAGCTTCATACGTTTGCTCATTTTCATCTTTGGTGTTTACTATGTCAAAGCTGAAAACTGACTGATTTTCAAACGATGTATGCAGTACCTTATACCCTTGAACGTTTAAACAACTATTCAATTTTTCACTTGCTTTTTTTAGATTTTGTCCAGCCACACGTTAGCGATTGTAAGGGGAGTCTGTTACTAGAACGTACGAAACACTAGGACCTGTTTTCAGGTCTTCTCCACCAGTGACTGCAGTCTCTCTTCTAACGTAAGGAACAGCCGTGCGAAGCTCTCGTTTTTATGAAATGATTATACCTTCCTTTACGACCGCCTTCAATCATCATCATTATTATTTCGTCCAACATTTTAGCTTGTTCTTTGAAAGTAAATCACCACGGTCAATGTACCGTAATAGAATGGGATGAAAACCCCGTGCTTATATCTTACATTAATTTCTATGGAGTTAAGAAAATGCGACAAAAGAAGTTAATACACAGGTGAAGTATAGTTGTTTAATTTAGAGTTGCTGTACTGATAATTACTTGAGTTCAGTGGAATATGGCGCAATACTTTTGTTTGCACGTCGTCTGTTACGTATTAGTCACAGATGTTACTGTGAATCATAGTTATATTTGGAGACATTCTAAAGGTTGGGAAAACTGCTTTCTATGACCGAACTCTGATTATCTTTATGGTTAGAATTTTCAAGACGCATAATTTTGTTTACCTTATCTGACAGTTTCAAAGTGGCATTTTTCTTGACGCGTATTGTTATGGCAGTTTCGAGAAACTTCTAAGAATACGCAACTTAGTTTTAAAACTTTTATGTGTCGTTTGAAATTCGACAAATTATCAAATTTCAGTATCAAGGTCTTAATATTTGCATTTGTAGTAAAATAAGTCGTTCAGTTATCAGGATACATATTTTTACTTATTCTATTACTGCTCTGCAGTGACACGTAGAGTGTATCTGTAATTATATAGTCTTTGATTTGTCAAAAGGTATTCACGAATTAAATTTGTACGTGTAGCCTTCCTATTTGACTATATACTTTTCTTTAGACTCAGTGCGTTTACTCACTATTATTTTATCTACTTTAAAAAACATCAAATTTTAGATATTTACGAACTCTGGTTACACAATGTCATAATATCTTGCAAGACATCAATGTTACGTCTCGTATGTGTGTGTACAAAAATACTTTAAAGTGGTCCTTCTAGTGTTCTATTAAAACGTTAAACGACGGCTGCTTTAACATCTAGATCTCTAACAACGCGATAGTTTATATTCTTATTTATCAAGAGTTACTGTTATTTTCGTGAATTCTCGGCTTTTGTCCTTTTGCAGGTATACATGGGGAGAACCGTGATATTGCATCAATATCTTTTCGAAAGCAAATGCAACAGTCTTTGCTGACTCATCCCGAATTGCCTTTATACAAGCGTATGGGGAGACTAAGTACGGTTGGGCCAATTTTTACTTGATATACCATAACTTTGAAAGTATGCTACTCAGCGGGATGAAAATTTCTAGGCATGATAAATTGAATACTCTTCTACATGTGAGTACAAAAATTTTGACTGCAGGTACAACCGTTTACACGTACGAGCTGATTAGTAAAAAAAAAATGGCACAACCGACCACACCCCAGGGACGGTTGTGACAGTGCCTGGGGACGGTAGTGACAGATTAATAACTACCCCTTAATGATTGAAAATCACGTT
>JAPYYV010014660.1:0-19640 GCA_030522625.1 Copidosoma aretas
CTTCAACTGTGGCGCCGATATGCCATATTCAATAGATATAAATTTGAGTATCAATTGCTTCGGGGCGCTCGTTAGATAGTTTTTTGAGTTGTTCGAAAGCGGATAATGAGATCGAGATTATTGAGAAAGTGACATTGAATGATCGATAATAATGAAATTACGCATAATGTTCTCATGCAAGAGTGAACAGTATGAGTGTGCTGTTAAGGGCATTTAAAAAAAAGTGTGCATATTTTTTGGGACTTACACCTTTTCTTTATTACTGTGTCGTAAGCTCAATTTCTATTTATGATAAACGGAAAAACGGTATTTCTTCGCTTTTACGTGCTTTTCTTATTTCATCATAGAATTATTGGCAGGGACAATAAACCGATTTTTTGTTACTTTCAGTCATTCTTGCAATCTGAAGTTTTTGTTTGACCCTTTTGAGGAAAATGTATGATACACCATTTTTCACCCGAACACTTTGTTTTAATTCTCTGTTTTAGTTTGGTAATTTGCTTTTTTTGTAAAAAAACTGTATTTGAGATGGAGTGATGTAATTTACGCAAGTGACTGCAATCTCAAACAATAGAAAAAAAAAAAAAAAATTACAAAAAAATATCCCTAAATAATAAGGAACTACTTAAAACAGCAGAAGAGAATTAATAAGTATAGAGACAGTAAGTATATATATACATAATATGTATATATATAATAGATCAACAACAAAAGTCGTCTGTTCGTCTGTTTATATTTCGGGAGTCAAAAATGAACGAAAAGAGTCATGCATTATCGGTAATTTATTTCGGCTATTATTTATTTTGTATTAGCTACCTCTTAGAATATTCATAAAAATTTTAAATCATTTATTTTGTGAAATTCTACAAATTTTACTGCTGGAGCTTGGTTATGTTTCAGTTCTTCTGTAGACACTGTCGTTTTCATTATTAAATACATTATTTTTTTTTTGTTTTGAAAACTTGTGGTCATTATGTTTCTAGAAAGAGGAGATTGCAAAGCAGTTTATGTTGCCGGAGAGAAAGAGTAAAATAGCAACTCTATTAAAACAAGATGGACAGGCATATTGCATCTGCCGAAGCTCTGACAGCTCACGGTTTATGATGTAGGAGCTCAACTTTTACGTAAAGTGATCTTTCGATGAGTAACATTTTTGTTTTATTTAATTCTATTTCTTTACTAGTGGCTGTGATGCTTGCGAGGAGTGGTACCATGGTGACTGCATAAATATTACAGAGAAAGAAGCTAAACACATCAAACAGTTTTTCTGTGTTGTAAGTTATTTATATCTTTTATCAGTTATTGTTCGACTAACAAAGTTTTATATCTCAAAAACATATACTACCATGTCTCTTTTCCTTAGAGATGTAGAGAAGAGGATCCCACCTTAGTAACTAGATATAAAGCTAAAAAGACTGAGCGCACAGAGAAAACTGACCAGGAAGATAGGAAACACAAAAAAAACAAAGAAAAAGAGAAATCTTTAAAGTACGATTATGAAAGTCATTGGGATCCATCTGTTGCTAAAAAGTTACCAAAAAGATGTGGGGAGTGCTCTGGCTGCGTAAGAACAGAAAATTGTGGAAAGTGCGATGCTTGCAGGTGAAATTTCAAGATTGCAACTTTGAGAGTATATTTGATTGGCTAATTTTCATGAAATTTAATTTGAAACATGAATGTTCACAGGCATCTTAAGAAGCATGGTCCATCGGTTCGTTTAAAATTAAGATGTGATTTGAGAACATGTAGAGTTCTTGGAGATCCGCTCAAGCCATCCAAAAGTTTGAATCGTAATTTCAAATTAAACAAGAAAAAAAGGCGGGACTCCAGTAGTGAGAGATTAGACTATCTCGAGCCGCCTAGGCACTGCTATGGACCGTCGTGCACCAAACAGTCTCGACCTGGCAGTAAATATTGCTCTGAAGAATGTGGCATAAAATTAGCTACAAGCAGAATTTTTCAAGTGCTTCCTCAGAGACTGCAAGAGTGGGCACTCACGCCTTGTATAGCTGAGCAAAATAACAAGATAGCTTTAGATAATGTTAGAAGACAACAACAGGATGTCAAGAGGATCCTTCAGGAGCTGGATAAAAGACATTCCGAGCTGGATAAGATCGCAGAACGTGCTAAACATGCTGCCGTGGAGTCAAAGGCTGAAATTGACGACAACGATGACAATGAGATGAGTATGTATTGCATTACCTGCGGCCACGAAATTAATTCCAAAACTGCAATAAAGCATATGGAAAAGTGTTTCAATAAGGTAACTGATTGAAATTTACTTGATTTCATTTCTCTTGAAATATTAAGTACAGTTTTTTTTAATGCTACTGTCTAATTTTTAACAAACACTTTTTTTCTTAGTACGAGTCTCAAGCTTCATTTGGGTCTATATTTAAAACGCGGATCGAGGGTCAGGTCATGTTCTGTGATTACTTCAACCCGATAAATCATACATATTGCAAAAGATTGCGAGTTCTCTGCCCGGAGCACTGTAAAGACCCAAAAATCAGTGACGCAGAAGTTTGCGGATGTCCACTTGTAACTAATGTCTTTGATGCAACAGGCGAATTTTGCAGAGCTCCAAAAAAGAGCTGCGTTAAACATTATGTTTGGGAGAAGCTAAGAAGAGCCGAAATTGATATGGAACGTGTGCGGCAGTGGATAAAAGTTGACGAGTTAGTGGAGCAGGAAAGACAGATCAGGACAAACATGGCTGCTAGAGCTGGTGTGCTTGCTTTGCTATTACACTCTACATACAATCACGAAATCATGGAGCAAATTAGTCAGGAGCAAAATTTGGAGCGAATTAAGCAAATGGAGGAAGAACTTGAAAGATACAGTATGCAGTTGCAGGCGGAACACAATCAGGGACAGTAAAGAGGGTATTCTTTGAATCTGTGTAAAGTATTGAGTTTAAAGTAGTTTATTTTTTCAAAGTTAGATCATATAAGTAAACTTCATTTTCAATTTTGATATGTACATTTACAATCCATCTTTTAAATTGTCTTATTTACTACATATTTGTTCTGATTTTGTTCGTATTATAAAAAGATATTCATCATATAAATTGCACGAGCAATACAAAGTGCACAATAAACAATTCAAATTAAATTTATCTTTTGTTCATAAAATTTAGTCATAAAAACACGAATAATGAAACAAAATAGCTTGCACTCTTATCACTTATTAATACTTTTATTAGAGCTTACTTGATGACTACAACTGCTTTTTGCTTGAAGAATTTTTAAAAGGACTTTTACCTTTTATATACTCTCCAACGGGAGAAACGATTTCTTTTTGCCAAACTAATTTGTACTTAGGCGTCGTTTTAGTCTTATTGGGGGACTTTATATTCAATCTTTGTATGCTTTTGAGATCAGATGATTCTTTTAAAACGTCAGGTGAGAGAGTGACTTTTTCATAAGACAAATTTCTAACAACCTCTGGAGATAATCTTGTCCTTGTATGATGGTAGTAACCTTTTGACACTCCCAGAGACCTTGCATTATTTTTAGCTGGATTTGACAATACATCAGTTGACAATTTACCTGTAAAATAAAATTCCAGTTAATTTTTTGGCATGAAAAAATTATAACTCCAAGAAAATGGAGATTATAAAAAAGAAAAATTTACCTCTTATATTGGTAACTGTAAGAATAGGCTTCTTTGTGTAGTTATTTACACTTTTTTCAATATTTTCTTTATTTTGAAGCTTTTCAATGGTCTTAGAACATGTGCAATAAACTTTTTGTTTCCTCATACTTTCTATCTCTGTAGCTAAACATTTTAAAAATTTGTCGCATAAAGCATGAGGCAAGTGCTTCACATCTTTTAAAAAACTCTCACACGACTTGCTTCTATAAATGGATCTTTTTCTTGAAGTATACTCTTTATCTATCAAGTCTGGTGAATAATTGTACAAAAAGGTATCATCAAGAGTTTTGAAAACAGAATTTTCGTTGTCTCCGTCATAGCTGGTGCTTAGTGCTGAACAAGAGGAACTCCTCCTCAAACTAGAATTTTGAGAAGATTCACAATACTGTTCCCATAAAACGAAAGAATCTGTAGTGTTGCAGTAGTTTTTATCGGCACCTTTTTTTTTGCACGTACCGGAGTGGCTTTTACCGTCCCGTGGCCTAGGAGTTTTCTGTACAAACTTTAATTTATTTTTACTATTATCATTGTCTAAAAGATCATTTTGATTAGCAAAGAAAGCCTTTCTTGAAGAATTCTGATTGCAGGCATTAATTTCATCTACTAGTTTTGCTAAATACTTTCCAGTATTGTCAAAACTTTCAGAAGATGGGTTTTTGATAACAGTTGAAGGCGTTATTGTGCTATGCACATCAGCTTCCATGGTAGACATTAGCCTATCTGGATTACTTGACGATTCACTTGATGTAACAGAATCTTGACAATCACTAACTTCAGAGACACTTTGATTGTACTCATGATTGTACTTGTGAATACTTGTCCCGCAATTTTTTAGTTTAAGCATTGCTTCTGTGGGCATATATTGAGTGCTATCATTTTTATTGGAATTATATTTGCCGTTCATCTCATGCAATTCATTGTTTTTATTCTCATTAAACTCTGATCTGCTGGCATCCATACAGTCCATGAAGACATCACTCTCTGAAAGTACATCTAAATTCTGATCGAAAGGACTGATGACATAGCTTGTTTCATTATCAAAAAAAGACTCTTTTAGTGTAAAATCTGGGTCTTTGGCATTTGATGTGCCTTGCTCAGTTAAAACTGCATCCTGTACAGTTTTCATATCATCTCTATTGGAACTGCTGCTGCTATTACTACTACTGTCATGACCGTTGGAACAAGTACTATAGACTGATGTATCACTAGTTCCATTTTTTGGTTCAGCGTGCAGATCTGAAATTCAATAAAAAACAGACGTACTTGTTGCAAATATTGGCGTGTATAACGTTGATTTGCTAACATAACATGGCAAATTTATCAACACGCAATTTAAGTCACACTATTATTATTAACATTCGTATTATTACTTATTGAATATTAGATTTTTTACAACTGACAGGGCTATGCCGTAAAAAATCGATTCAACTTAACCGTGAGAACGTTAGGCCATTAGTCTGTGTAAATACGTTTTGAAAAACGTGCTAATATAACAATGTTGCGTATCCATGGTAACCGCGAACAGTGTTTTCGAAAATACGTTACGTATACCGTTACGAACAAATTAACGTACAAGATATACTTAAGCAGCACGCAGTTTGACGACTGAATAATATTACCGATTATAAGTACGGTAACGTGAGCGAAACATAGAAACGAATGCACACGTGCGAAAAAAAAAATCTGATCAAAGCACAGGCAAACACTCACCTTTTGCACCTGATCCACTGCCTCCCCGAAAGTGTACGTTGTTCATATTGCTGACCTGCAGCAACAGCTGCACCACTTCCTTCCTCGGGTGGAAAACGAAGCCTCGAGTAAAATAAACGACTCAAGAACAAACGTGAGTAAGAACTTGTCACATGTCATGTGGTGTATACAAGTAAGGCTGTAAGTACAGCCCGCTACAGCGCTAACTCAGCAAAGTAAAATAAACAGCATCGTGATCATCAGGTGCATGCAGATGGAGTTGTGTGCATGCAGCGTTTCCCGAGAACTAGAGCAGCCGATTTTTCCGAAGAATCGCGGTCGCGTGAGTAGACTGCAAGCTTCTGTTTCTTATTGCGTGTGTACGTATTGTAGTGGCTTATTCCTTGTACACTTGCAGCGCGCCGCGCGGTCCTCTGCGCCCTTTTACCTTCAATTCTCCTTGTAACTTGTAGCACGTAAGCCAGCGTAAGCCGGCTAAACACTAACTGAAGAGTCTGAAAACAGAGTACTGAAATGCGCGAGAGCGCCGAGGCCGGCCGAGCGTGTCCGTTAATCCGTATGTGTATGACTGTATGAGCTATGTGCACTGTATATAGGATCCTCCTCCTCTCCTGATGGACGAGGGAAAAGAACGAGAGAGAAGAGAGAACAAAACCCAATAATAACCTATATGCCACAAACGGTCGCTTTTGAATCTCCGGCCTCCGCGGAGAAAGCTGGTCGGCTCGTCCAGTGTAAGTATTATGCAATTATACCGGTTCCACTGCGCGCATCGGCCGATTGCCGCGAGAATTGACGTCTCTCGCTCGCGAGCTCTAAGTACCCTATATCCTACCGGACCGATAAGGCTCTTGAGAGAGCGCTGTATCGCGAGGGTCCTCCTTCGTCTGATTTCTTATCTGGACGAGAGATATCACTGGCTTATCGTGAGTATACCCAAGATTTATTTAAGTATTTGGAAAAATCGGAGCTAGATTTCAGTTTTTCTCACGAGAGTTGTTGCTGCAGCGGGTTTTACTGGGGTATAGGCATGTAAGTACAACGCGTCACAGATCGTTCCCCAAATTATCTGTCAAATGACATCCTGTATGATGTATGTCTAGTGGTAAAGGTAAATACATCAAATGTCAACAACTGATAGCGAATCCTCGATCAATATAACATATGTTTATCGATACGTTGAGTCTAGGTTTATATTAATGAATTATTTTTCTGAAAGCACAGAACGATCTCTTTCTCTCTCCCAGCTTTGCGCTTATCAGTTAATGAGCGATATAACAGCGATATAAATTATATGTTAATTACATTTGCATCATTTACGTGTTACTGGTGCTCATTAGATTTCATGTATACTGAAAGAATTGAAAGAGACTCTAACGCTGAAAATCAATTGTGATCGTTTTGATTCTATGAACTAGTAGGAACTTATTGTAAAATTTAGAATGCCATTTTTTGATTCATGAGGAAACAGGTGTTTTAACAATAATAATTCTTTATTCAGTAAATCTCGTGTAACAATATCACACTTTAAATTTAAAAAAGTTAAGAGTTATTTTATGTATTAGAAGTAACAGAGCTTTCAAAAGCATTATGTACACACACACAACACTCGTGATAAAATTATCAATTTACTCATCATCCTGTGCTCACAAAACGCGTATCACATGTATTTTTTATCAACAAAATATTATTTTATATGTATACCCATGACACTTCACCATAAATTAAATACAAACAATAATTTTCCTCTGCTTGCATATATTATAATGATTTCATGAACGTTGGTGCCAATAAAATTATATGTATTTTTATCTAGTGTACTTAAGAAATAAGTTTCATGCATATTTTAAAAATGTAGCGATAATGTTCAGCAAGTACAAATAAAATTATTCTTTTTTACAAGTGAAAAGTGTAAAGACTATAGTGTATGAACAAAAAAACCAATCTCATCAGTGCACTTCTGACTAGTCTTGCATTTCAGCCTAACAAAAATCACACAGATGTACTTAACTATTTTTTTGTACTTTGAAGTATTTAAAATTATAAGGCGTTAAAAGAATTCACCTAAAATAGCTAAACGTTGGAGGAATGGTTGTGATTGACAGCTTAGTAGAAGATAATCTTCTTTTGCTGTAAAATTTCTTGGGTAGTTATTTTTTCTAATATTTTCAAGCATAATTTGTGGATCAGAGTTCGATTCTTTTTCTAAAAATGTTTCTTCATTATATATGGTATCATTCTTACTAAGTGTATCACTATGAGTCGAGAAGTCTGCGGTTGCTTGCGATGCAATTACAATTGTTTCAAAATTTTCACTATCATCTGATTTGTAGGCTCCACTTGGAGGAGCTGATACTCTCGCTTTACTCGAATCGTCCGTTGTATTTTTCTCTGTACTATCACTTTCTGGATCGTTTTCAGAGTTTGCATTATAAATAATATTAGTTATTCTGATTCTCTTTATTTCTGAAAGTTTTTCAATTCTTATAGTATCATTAATTGCTTCTTTCTTGCTTGTATCATCTTCAAAATACTTGACATCAGCAGGATTTAGATTATTTCTATTTCTAACAGCAAAAAACTTGCGTATATTTGATTTTTTTCGAGGAAATACATTGTGTGGGTGCTGACAACAATGAAGTGCACCAGGGTCAATGGGATGAGCTTCGGTATTAAAAACATAACCACCAGCATCTACAACACATTGTCCCCATTGCGTTTCTATCACATCACCATGTTCTCCTGAAAACAGATTTTAAATAATATAAATTTATCTGAGTTGAGTAAAATTACAAAAATGTTCACTACGTACCTGCGTTATGAATGAAATTATCAGGGTCAAATAGCAGGTACAGATATTTTGTTGTTTCCGAAAGAAAAAATGACTCCATCCTATCAGCTTTGCGATGATCTCTGACGTCATTTATTGTGGCGTAGCCACAGGTGGTTTTAGCACTATGCTGCAGGCTTTTCAAAATATCAACTCCAACTTGAATCAAGTAAGGATCACGAGTTGCTCTGTATAAATACATAACAGACTCAATCAACTCAGGCCTCAATGGGTAGCCTTCTCTGTTGGTTCCAGCCTCTCCTTGTGGAATGTTATAGAATTCTGGAGTGAAACCAAACTGCTTCCATACTCTGTGGTAATTGTGCAATGATTTCATGGCATCCTCAACTTGACCAAAAAGACTGAGCACACCAGGCCAGTAGGCATCCAGTGATTGAAAAACCGGCAAAGTTACTTGGCCCTTTGTCATAGAAACCCAGAGGTGCCAATCTTCTCGCCTAATATACTTTTCAATAGCAGCTCTGTGCTCGTGAAAGATAGCTGCTAACTCCGGATCTTGAAATAGCAGGGTCCCCTTGGCTAAGTACTCAAAATAGGAATCGACACCAGCACCTATTCCAGAATCCTGAGCAGTCCACTGTCCAGTCATCACATCAACGTGGTTTCCCACCAAGCCAATATTTGACTTGTAATAGTGCAAAGCTCTCATTGCGTTCATGGCGACCTCCTCGTACACAGGATCACCAGTCAGCCTTGATAGAGTTCCAAACTCCAAGATAAAGGTGCCAATACCTGCTGTGCACGTGACAGTTGTCTCACCAGGGGGAACTCCATACTTGAGATTGACAGTGCCATAGGGCATCCCGGTAGGCGTGTCAAAGGCGACAATCAGTCTTCGGCTTATATCCTCGGCCAATCTCAGTAGAGGCCCGTTGCACGGCCAGCCCGGCTCCAGCTGCATCCCAGCCTTCTTTGACAGCAGGTGCGCGCTCAGCAGACCACCCACTACTCTGATGTTGGTCTCGAAGACCGACACGTTGATGTTGGCCTCAAAGTCGGACCTCGAGGCGATGATCTCGGCGACTCGTCGGAACTCCGTGAAATTTCCCATCACGGCCAGCGTGTCAAGAGCGTCGATGAGGGTGAGCGAGAAGCTGCCCCAGGTGTCAAAGCCATCGCAGCTCAGCGAGCGCAGCTCATCGTAGGGATAGGCATACCTGAGGTAGCTGGTGTACGCGTGGTCAAACATGGCTCGGGTCTCCTCGCGCAGCCTTATCAGGTCCTTTTTTTCGTACCTTTGGAGCACGCCATCGGTCAAGGACGCGCATTTTAGCACTATCAACAGGCCCGCGAGCAACATCAGCATTTTCTAACATGTGTGATTGCTGGTTGTTCGTGTGAGGAAGATTGAGTGGCAATTGTTGTTGCGTTGCATCATACTTAGATCTTCTAAAATTGGTGCACGAGATAGCTGCAGTGCTTTGGAGCCCTTGGAGATAAGACGTTGCTGTATGACAACAAAACAGGCTGTTCACTGTTGCTGTGATGTTGTTGGTTGCATTTATTGCGTCGACATCTGTAACGCAATTAATAAGATTATATCACGGCGTAATTTAATTGTAATGTGTGTCATATCACAGTTAATTAATTCCATCTTACACTCTTTTCAGAAATTCTTTTATCGTTGCAGGTTAGAAAACTTCGTTGTATTTGTTGCCAACTAGAAACGTATCTCTAGCTTCTAAATTAATACATTGTTTTGACAACAAGGGTGCAACATTATTAAATGATAGATCGGTGGATACCTGTAAAGAACTGTTAGACTATTTAATTAACTTGTACGCATTGTTTTTTGTTTACTTATTGCACCTAAACTAAGCACTACGACTGTACGACACGTAAGTATATAGTTAACCGCAGCCACTAATTGGTTTACACGTCGACACACTAGACACTGGCTGTGTTCCAGTATTACTTTCTGTCACCTTATCGGCAACATAATGATGTTCTACAGATGTCTTAAGTCACGTTTAAGTTGTCTGTAAGTTGTCGGAGTCAGAGAGCGATACTGGGTCTGATCGTGACCCTTCGATATCTCGCAAATCGCTGCGAGTTGGCCGATTAATCCGTCACATAACCTAACCAGGGGCTTGATCGCGACTATTCGATATGTGGTAAATCCTACAATTTTTTGCGATAGTCCCTATAAAATAACCAGAAATGAAGGCTACGCGCATGCAGACCCCTGTAAATGAATTTTTCTATATAGATTTATAGCTATGTATATGTTATATATATGACGACTAATCGGCCAACTCGCAGCGATTTGCGAGATATCGAGGGGTCGCGATCAGACCCCAGGAAAACACTCACTGTCGACTTGACACTGTCAAGTTGACAAGTGTCGTGTAAATTAGTTTAAGATTATTTAACAATCCAAATTATCCAACAAGAAAATTTTCGAATACTAAAAATAACAATAATTTAAACGGCTTTTTTTCTTTTGTTGCAGTATTATCATGCGGTACAATTTATTTTCAAATGCAATTGAATGTATCAAATTGCTCTTGGAGAATTTTACGATTTAAAGGTCAAAACATATGAAATGATTTCAAAAACTTGACGGAAATGATATGTGATTTCTATATTATTTAGATGGATGGTAACCAATTTTTTATTAATCCAGATAAAAGTCAGTGCTAAATACGTTTTTGTTCATGGAAGTGCATTTTCTTTCAACAATTTACATTTTTCGAGTAAAAATAAGCAAAGTTCACAAAGTGCGTATTTTAACGAGATTTATCAGTTTTTACGGAAAAATTAAGATTTTACATGGAATCTTCAGTTTTTCTCGAAATACGCTGAAGAATTAGCATATATACATGTGTTTACAATAGCTTGATATTATGATTTACAATTCCTAACAACACCGCTCAAAAAAATTAGATTCGTATGTAATTTTCCCGCACCATTAAAGCTTTCATCCTGTCTGAATAAAATTATAAAAATCAAACAACCGGATGCTTCCAAAACAAATTGATATACCCTTTAGGAATAATAAATATATCAATGCAGAAACTTTAGAAGGCAATCACTTTTCTGTGATTGCTTTAAATTTGTTTGTTTTACCTGATATTTTAAAAATATGAATTGTATTTTGTCTCCTTCCAAATACTTTTTTGTTGTCCCACTTTATTTATTTTATCTAAAATAAATGTATGTACTTAAGTATTGCAAGACATTTTAATTTCTATGCTGTAAGAACCGCTACAATTTAATTTTTTCTGTTAAAATATTGTTTTATACATTTCTTGAAGAATATCCAAAATATATGTACATTAGAAGTGTACATATAATAAAAATGGTAATCTTCCGTTTATATGATGCTATATAGACCTGTATTTATTCAACAGTATCATGTCATACATTTAAATTGTTCGTTTAAAAATTTCAGACATAACGAATAAAAATAATCCTACCAAAAAAAAAGGTGTACACGCATTGAGTATATACTTGTAAAAAGACATTCAACACATAATTTTCCCACACAGGGTATCACAAAATTGCAGGCGAAGGTATGTTATTTTTTCGATATTCGTTAATTTTTTTTTGCAACATTCAGATGTATGTAGATATACATCACAAAATTACGAATAAGCTAGGTATCTTCTCGACCGGAGCATTTTATGATAGTAGCGCATCCGACAGCGAAGAGAGTTCAAAAACGACGTCGAGGAAGTAAGAAAGAGAGGATACAGTGATAAGATGATGAACGTGAAGGAGAGGAAGTGTCGGATCAGCTGTTACTGCGGTACCGCGAAAATAATGAACGGCTCCTAACTAGAAGAAGTATAAAGTGTCATAGCCGCAGAAGAGGACGTTCAAATACTGCAACTAAAGTGCATCCTGATAAAAATTATGCGGGTGGCAGCAGCAGTGGACGAGACGTAACGAAAGACTTGAACATTTTTTTAGTTTAGAGTTACGTACTACTGTAGTATATAAGTACCTTACATACTTATACATCATATACGCGCCACGCACGGATGTACTACTCCAAATATTATTAGTATATTACAAAGCACTGACCATTATAGGGTAAAGAGAAAGGCGGATATACGCCCGACAACAATAGGTATAACAATAACGTATCGGCTATTGTTCGGCACGGAGGTTAAAGATAGCTGCCCCGTTAACGGGAGATCTCGTTTCTGCGCACGCAGAGAGTCCTTTCGTTTCATCTCCGCGGCTTCACAGTGATATGTTCCCTGCTCGGCTCGTTCGTCCTTGACTCTTTCTCGCGGCTCTCCCGTCCTCTTTCCTTTTCCTTCTTCCTCCCCCTCTCCCTCCGTCGTCGACGAAAAATCGATCCGCGAGTCATTAAGTAGTGCAGTGTCGGTGTGGAAATTCGCGGTGACACTCGTTTGACAATGACACTGAACAGTCTTATTCGTTGGTAAGTTTATTTTTCTGTATGTATCACTTTTTTTCTAATCTTCTTTTTGGCCATAATGTGCAGCGTTTGACATTTGTTTTTTGTCGTACAGAAATGAGCTAGCACAATGCGATTTTCCAATGTTTAACTTGTTACTTACGGATCTTTAATATTATTTCATATGAGATGTCGTTGAATATTTTTATTTTATCGTAAACTTATTCTCTTGTCAAAGTATCTTCCAATCTTGTGAGATATAAAATTAAAATTCGACTCTTGAATTTGAATCGAATTAAAATACGCTTGTAAAATTTGATACACGGTAATAAATATTATGTTTTACATCAAGGTACCAGAAGAAAATTGGCACTTACGATAAGCAACTGTGGGAAGAGACTGTGGAGCAAAAAATTTTTTCTAGGCTTACACATGTTCCTATGAAATCAGCCAAATTCAAAACAGAACTGATAGACGTTGATTTTGTTAGAGGTAAATGGTATATTTTTACCGAAATGATTCATTGACAAATATTTTCGTTTGGTTTTTGTTGAATAAAATCTAACTGTGTTTTTCAACACAGGCTCAACTTATCCAAAAGTACCAAATCATGGACTTATGACGATTGCTTATTTAGCAATTTTAAGACTGCTTATTTTACCATTGACTGCAAGATGGTGGATTCAACAAACAAGCTTTCGCATTTATATTTTTTTCTTACTACTTTATGGCTTTCAGATTCTTAATATTTATATATACTTTAGTCATTACACTACTGAGAATGAAACTGACGTAAGGAATCCATGCATTGATCCTCTACAAATTTTTTAAATACGTGACTTCTATAAAATCGAAATTAAATTCACGGCACATTTTATCGTAATTTTCTAGATTGTCACAATATCAGAAGTAATGATACCCGCAGTGATGATGTTAATATTATGTATGGTGCACTCTCAAATAGTATCAACAAATTCTGGTCCAATAATGTCTAACAAATATGATAAACAGAGAACGCGACGTTCTAGGCACAATAGATCTTCTCTCAACAAACCAAGAGGAAGGAAAAGTATGCGCGAGTCGAAATGTTTACAAAGTAGTAGATTGCTACAGCTTGTTCACCCAATGTTTTGCATTCCATGTCTGATTTTAGGGGATAACAAAGAGACAAAAACTACCAAGGACAAGGTAGCAGTGAGATTTGCTAATAAATTAGTTAATGAAACGTGTACAGTGATAGATAATTCTAGTGCAATACAAGAAACCGTTTTAAATGACAGAAGAATACATTCAGAAGTCGAATCAAACCTTTCTCCTGATGCACAAAAGATTGCAGAAAAACAATCAAGTAATGTTTAATCACTAAAATATTTAGAAGATTTATTCGATTTATAAAATTGACTTTGAGTTTCACTTACAGGTTTGTTAGACGATTTAGTAAGCAATCAAGAAGAGGAAAATGTTATTCATCAAGATGATGATGGCTTTGAAAGTTTAAATGGTAACGGTTCTAGTGATAATGATCGAGATATAGCAAAAGTTAGAGAGGACAATCAAGTTGAAGTTATAACTAAGAAGAAAAAAAATGAACAAGCGTCAGAGAAAGAAAATTTTCCTTGCATAGTATCTAGTGTGTGGTTTTGCATTAAAGGAATTTTAAATTAAAGTTGCTGATAAGCACCAAATAATATGTCTTAAATATTTTTTGCAGCTCCAGAAATTTTAAAGAAAAAGCAGGATTTTTCGGATAAAGAATTAGATGATTATGATAGTCCAGTAAGTGATTAAATATATTTGCTAAAATATACATTCAGCTAATTATAGTATGAAAAAAAGGAACAAAAAAAAATGAATTCATAAATATTTATTAATCAGAGTAGCGAGCACCTCTCAATGCAGAGTTCAAGAGACGGAAGAAAATATTGTGATAGCGAGGAAGAAGGTGATAGTGAAGAAATAACACATCATCTTATGGATGCAGCTACCTCTGACGCAGAATGGATGGAAGTTACTAAAAATAGAGATGAATGTAGTTATAGGTATGCAGAAATAATAATGTGATTGAACAACTTTTCTAAAAAAATGACAAAAAATTAATTGTAAATTAATTATATGCAGTTCTGAATTCGAAGAGTCTGATTGTCAAAGTGATACTGGGATGAATTATGAGGAGTATTTGGAGTATCCTTTTGTATGTGAATTTGATGTTCCACCCTCAGTTCTCCTAAGTCCTTGTGCTTCTCATGAAAAAGGTATAAACAGTACTTCCAAAGTTTTTTATCCTGTCCAAAGTTTACAACGTGGATTTTATTAATATTTTCGAAATCTAGTTTCATGTACAATATGGACTCACAAGGACGTAAAGAAGGCCGAGCTTTCAGTGCTAGATATTAGTTATGCTATTATTTCCAAAGTAGAATCTATGTCAAGTAATTTTTATTCTGGGATTGTACTCGCTATTCTATTGTCCCTTGTGCCTTCCTTTCTACGCGTAAGCAATCATTTTGGAGTAGATTCCGTAAACAATACCATTGTTAGTTCGTTGATGCTTGGTGAATTATCGTTACTTGACCATAAAACACTTTCTGACGCGATTTGCGAAATAATGAACATTGCTTTTGGCTCAACTTGGATGTAAGTAGCTGGTTGTACTGAGATTCAAAAATAACGAAATTTATTAAATGACTTTTTTTTATGCTTAGGGATCGATTACTGATCTTTTTTTCGGCAGTCGAGAGATTTGTTTTATCATCTCTATTATTCTTTTTATTAGCAGTTGCCGAGCGAACGTACAAACAACGATTGCTTTATGCTAAACTATTTTCTCATTTGACATCGTCCAGACGGGCGAGAAAGTCTGATTTACCACATTTTCGCTTAAATAAAGTTAGAAATATTAAAATATGGCTTAGTGTACGATCACATCTAAAGGTACCAGTGTTATAAATATTCTATTCTTCATCAGTGATATTTTTATTTTTCACTATCATTATGACTGATTTTTTTATTACTTTATTTTAGAGAAGGGGTCCACAGAGATCAGTCGACATTATCGTATCCTCGGTATTTATTATCGTTTTAATTTTATTGTCATTTGTTTCATTTGAATTAATAAAGGTACATTCAAATATTTTTGAGAATATGTTAATAGTATATACGAAACTAATGTCTAGTAAAATAATTTTTTTAGGACCTTGATAGTTGGAGCTACAATATTGAAGCAATTTTTTGGAGCTTCACTTTCGGAGTATATATTTTAAGATTCATGACACTTGGTACAAAAATACATAAGAAGTATCGAAATCTTTCTGTTCTGATTACTGAACAGGTAATTATTTTATATTGTCTTATTAAACTCTAGAAAATATTTTTAAATCAACAAAATCTATTTCTGCTTTAGATAAATCTTTATTTACAAATTGAACAAAAACCTCACAAAAAGGAAGAGCTAATGGTTGCTAATAGTGTCCTGAAATTGGCAGCAGATTTGATAAAGGTCATTTTACAAGTTACGTTTGCTACATTTTTGTTAATTCGTTAAAATTGCAAAATTTTTTTTACGCTACAGGAGCTTGAAAGTCCATTCAAAATTTCCGGGTTATCAGCCAATAACCGGTACATCCTGACCATCACAAAAGTTGTGCTGCTATCAGCTTTGTCCGGAGTATTTTCGGAGTTACTGGGATTTAAAATCAAAATTAAGATTAAATGAGTTATTTGAACGGATCTACGAAAAATAACGTATATTATGATTCAATCAACTGTTTAAAAGAGGAACCAATGATGTATAAACTTGAACTATTGAAATAGAAGTACAAAAATAATACTTGAGTACTATTTTTTATGATCTTTTTTAAATTTTTTTATCTTAAGCAAGATAAATGGAATTTTTGTATTGAGTAAGAAATATTCAAGAACGTAACTTATGCAGTATGATAGAGTGGTGAGTAATGAGTTGCATCGACGTTTACAAACATTTTTTGCGTCTATTTTTAATAAATATTTAACGATATTACGATTTCAAAAATTCTTTTTCTTTTAGCAAGAAAACTTTCGCAAAGAATTTTCGGAACAACCTCTACTTAATGCTTCGGAAAATTATGAAATTCAAGGAATTGATGACTATTGTGAATACACATTGTACAACATGGTTAGTAATTATAATTGTTGATAGTGACTGAAATCATTGTTATTGTTACATAAAATTACCTGTTTGTATTTGTAAAAGTTATGTAAAGTAGATAAGAGCTGTTTATAGGTATGGTGTTATCTATAAATTATTATGATCGTTTCAAAATAAATATCGATTGTTTTATCTTTGAAAATTCTGTTTTGAATCCATTGAGAGTGCATTGAAAACAAAATAATGACTTCGAGATTTTGTTTCTTTTTAAACTCGGATACATCCCTTTTTTATTATAAATAGAACACAATTTTATAGTGGGCGTCAACTTCACGTACCAATTATTTAAAGGTAATTCAATAATTTTTGGTAGAGATCAGCAAATACTCCATCGATTGTTATAACTCCGTAATGAGTGCTCTTCACCTATTATACTTACTTATATTACTCATCGCCAAAAGCAGATCGCACTGCCAAGAACAAGTCTGTGTATGCACTATGCACTTGTTACTTACCTTCCAGACGCATGTTATGCAAGTGCTTAATATGAGTACTACACGAGACAAGAGCACCGGGGCAATTGAACTTTTGCTCATAGGCGGGAGGACGTTGATTATTATTTCCTGATGGCTACAACAACTGCGAGAAAGTTGTAGTGTCAGACACTTTACCGATCATCGGGTCTTTATATTGTTTCTAAGACAATTTTTACGAAAGGAATAATTGGAGCATTGACAAATGGATATGAAGCATGCAACACAAAAAATATGAATCAAAGCTCTCCACTAAAAAGAACACGATTCAGAATTCCCCTCGGAAAAAAAGATGTTTTACTGTGTTTCTTCAGAAATTTTTTTTTCAAGCATCTCAATAGTTGAATAATGTCAAGTAATCCATTAAAAATATTTAATGAGGCTCATTACCCATATATAGCAATAAATTTGTAATAGTTATTAACGTAGATAGTTAACATTAATTAGCAACAAAGTTAATACCATGCTAAAAATGGATAATTGAAGTGCTAAAAAATACATTATTACAATTTTGCATGTTGTATGTTCAGATACTGTTAAGTATGAAAACAAACTCAATAAATGTTGAAAACATTTTTTGTTTATTTATTCGATTTCCATTTTTCAAAGCTTGGATTCTTCCTTAAACAATTTTGAATAAATTTACCGAAGGAATTTTTGAAAATATGTAATGCGTAAAAAGTTAGGTAATATTGTTCATACAAAATCTTGTATAGTACCCAAATTTTTACATATTAAATATTTTATAAAAAATTTTCGGTAACTTTGTTCGAAATTTTTTAAGAAATAATTCAAGCCTTGAAAAATGGAAATCGGAGAAAAAACAAAAAAGTTTTACAACTTTTATTGAGTTTGTTTTTATACTTAATAGTACCTGAATATGCAGCATGCAAAATTGAAAAAATACATTTTTTGACACTTAAATTATTCTTTTTTAGTATGGAATTATCTTTGTTGTTATTAAATGTCAACAATCTACTTTATTAATTATTACAAATTAAATGCCGTACATACAGTTAATGAACCTCCTTAAGTAGGTTTGATACGACATGTTTTTGTGGTATTATACTTTTATTCTTTCGATGCGTACCTTGCTGCGTTTAAGTACGCTGTTCGAGAAAACATTTTACTTCGATTATTTGGAATTGTGTGCCAACGTAGCCCTTATTGTTAGCCCTAAGGCAATCATATAGGCCACTGATTGCTGGTCGTAACGAATCAATTGTGCCAACTCATCTGTCACGCTACATACTTCGGATATAACGATCGAAGCGCAATCACTTGCACTTGTGCGACACTAAAACATATTTTTTTAATTCTGTAATATAATACACGCTCGTAATTGCGTTTATATTGCGGAAATCTTCTACGATTAGTTATGATAGTTCCTGGATGTAGGGTTCCCACCAAAGTTTTTTTTAGCATCTTCACCCAACTGGGTAGGTTTGTATATACATCGCGTGCCCCTTTCGGGTTTTGCGTGTTTTACGTACTTACGGCCAAGAGCATAATTCAAATCGCGTTTTCGTTCTTTAACAGTGTACAGTAAAAATTTTATCTTTAAACATAAAACAATGAAAAATCTTCCATTACGTAATAGTATATATCCTAATTTATGTGCAATTGCATGAAATAATTTTCAGAAATCGTGTTAAACTTGAATGTAATATTGTAGAAGAATTAATAATAATAATAATAACAATAATAATAATAACAATAATCGAAACCTATGAAGTTCTCCGACTCGAGCTATCCACGCTTGCCTATACAAAAGAACAAAAGAATCGCTTAACGGAGTAAAAAGTAAGTGTACCGTTCGCACGAAAATAGCGATTACGAACTCGGTTCTCAAGCTTTTTTTGTCAGTGCTTTTGGTACAATGGTTCTGTAAAATGAGTATTCATCGTGTTTACGATAAAGTATTTTTGACGAGAGTAGAAAATGTTGAATTTGCAAGTCTTTAAACTTAATTACAGAATAATGAAATGCAATTTTCATTGAATACTTTACCATACTCGATTGATCGCAAACATTTGTCGGAAGTTTATACTCGCATCGATTGTCAAGACTAGCGAGAGGCAAAAAAATCTCGGAAAAGCTGATAAACACAGATACACAACTTCAATTTTGATTTCCTAACTGTTCTTTTTCGTAAAAGCTGAAAAGTTACAGTATCAATGATATTTTGTTTTCAGAAATTTGGGCTCATTGAAAATTGTTCAAAAAAATTAGACGCATTGTTGACGCAGCAAAGTCTAGAAATCACGGCTGGGCATTAACACGTATATATTTGCAGTACTCTCTAAATCTGAATAAGTGAAATTTCACTTAAAATAAGTGTATATGCACTTATTGGAGAAGTTATAAGTGAACAACGTAGAATAAGTGAATAGT
>JAPYYV010014661.1:0-17575 GCA_030522625.1 Copidosoma aretas
TTACTTCTGCTATTGTAAAAATACTACGCTGAGCATAGGTATTATTATTTCCTATGCTGAGCGTAGTAATTTTACGATTGGATTTTTTACTGTGTACATGCAAAGAACCAACCACTAAATCAAAGTATATATATGTCACCAAAAGCACACTTAATTACTACACAGTACAATTCTATGACTGAAGGAGAATATAATGACAGCAACACTAATAATCTTATGAATTATTAATGGATGCACCGAGTCGAGATCTTTTAGAAACCCCACATAAACACTGCAACTTTCTAGTAGTCATTTAAAAATTAGTATTACTCATACATCACTCAGTGTTGCGTCACAATTACTTTAAATTGCATAAACGAATTTTGCAATATTAAGTTATAAAAATTAGAATTGTCATAGGTATATGCAATAACTATTAAAAAGATGTGTCAATTACTAAAGACTATACGAATTGATTCTCGCTACTACAGATTTATGAAATGCTTATCGATTAATTATAAAAACAACATAAAAATACATTTAATTGTCCACTGAATAACACGAAAGTGTTTAAAAGCAATGAAAATGAATCCATCCAGTAAATCATGTTAAATATTTCCATTATTTTTTAATTTACCATGGATTATTTTTCCATGGTAATTATTGATTCCTACTTCAGGCGTTTTTGAGTGCTGGCTGCGCCTTCGGTATGAAAAAAAGCGTTTGCCACTAATGTGTATCCGGCCAGGCCGATCACAATATTGACAAATACCACTATTAATCATGAGCCATTTAAGGTAGATGGATCATGAAAAAAAAATTGACAGATCTCAAGAAAAATGTAATATGTTATAATTAAAGTGATAATACACGTCCTCTTAAAAAATGAAACGATTCCTGTGTCTCGTATTAGAGTAAGGCTGCCAACCGTCCCGGATTCGCCGGGACAGTCCCGGAAAACGAACATCTGCCCCGATTGGAAATTTGCCTCAAAAAGTGTCCCGGAAAAATAAGATGCGTCCCGCATGTCCCGACTTTTATACTACAATAAGTGAAAAAATATTTATTACTTTAGAGTTTTCGACTGAAGAGACGTTAGCATCATTTTTCTCATGGTACTTATAATTTCAATACTTACTACACATTACCTCTGGCTTATGTTTACTATTAATAGCTATGTATACAAAGCAATATGATATCTTTAAGATATTCAACTGGACAAGCTTAAACAAACCTTATAGTGTGGGATGAAGTTCAAAAAAGTATTGAGTATCATCTTGATAATATAAAAAAGGATACTGAGGAAGATCGTTGCTTTGATAAAATATGTCTTGCAAAAAACTTTTTGAATGAGAATTTATCTAAATGGACTAATGATAAAGTTACCATAGAGGATCAGTGGTTACAAACATTTAAATATTTTAAGCAGTTTTACGCTCCGTATCAAAATATTTTGCGTGTTGTTCAATACATTTTGACGATTGCTGGAACAAATGCACCGACAGAAAGAGTTTTTTTCTATAATAAATGCAATATGGTCTTCCGACAAAACTGCTATGAACCTTGATACCTTAAGTGCAATACTAGAAATAAAATGCAATATAGGGACTTGTACAGAATTTGTGAAAATCTTAAATGATAACCCTTAAATGTTGAAAAAAAATTCACAATGTTGAAAAGTACGATTTTAAAACACGAAAATAGCGAAAAAGTGACCGTATGATTTTTTTTTTTTATTTTTACTGAAAGAAAGACAAGCTTTGTTTTTGAAGAGATAAATGAAAAAATTAAGCACAATGCTTCCAAGTATTATATATACGTATATGTATTATTTATTAATAAGTTCATGCCAAAGATTATAACAAAAGGACAAAAGGACGCAGAAGTCACAGGATTTCTTAAAACACTTATCAATTTATGAGGTTACTGTACTGAATGCAAATAAACGGACATAAGGTATAAAGATGAGTTTATATACGTTTTTCTGAACCCTTGTTTCTAGAAAAAAAAAAAAAAAAAAAGGCGGTCGAAAGACCTTCCCGTACAAAAATAGTTGGGGGGTGGGGGGGGTGATTTTTTAGTTTTTTTGTTCTTGTTTTTGACTTTTCGCCATGAAAAATTTACAGTTTTATTTAAAAAACTAATATGTTATAGGTAAATATTTCAAGAATATTATATTTAAATTTCAGAATAATCTTGTGTCTAGTTGTTGAGATGTTAACATATGAAGTGAAAATAAAGTCATGTAATGAAAGTGTACAACAAAAAATTAAAATAATAGTAGTTTTCGTCACAAATGTGCATCTTTCCAGCGCGGTCCCTGGGACCGAAGGCGCTTGCGAAGCAACACCCGAGGGACCGTTGGAACTCCCCTGGTCGGATGCACATGAGTGGCGAACGCTGTTTTTTTTACCGAGGGTGTACCAGAGTTGCAAAAGTGCCCGAGGTAGGAAAATACGTAATTTCTTACCATGGGCTCAAAGTGCAACAGCCGCTTTGGGGCCTAGGGCCGAAAAACTTCGGGCCCATGGGCGAAAAATTGCACTTTGCGCCCTCGGCAGCAAAAACACCGTTCGCACCTCGGGCAGAAACATACAAAAACCCCACCCTCCGGGCGCACATTTTGTACTTTGCGCCCATGGTACGAAAACTACTGTTGTCATTTCACAAAAACTGCGATATTTCATGAAGCCTATATTTATGAACAAAAAATTTAATTCCTTTGAGACTCAACTTTTTTTGAACAGTATAAACTTATTTTCTCTAGATAGCCCTTTAAAAATCAAGCCGGAAAGGTATTTGCCGTGGCCGTAAGATGGAAAAAATAGGCTAAAATGTCATTACCGTAACGCGAAGCATATAAAATTTTTATTTTTAGCGGCTTACACTGCCTGTGTGTTAACTTTTTAATTTTTTTAAGATATACTTTTCAAAAATCTGAACTGTAAGCACCTTCTCTAGTAGTTTAGGATGATGAAAATTTTTTTTTTAAAGTGTACAAGGCATTTCAATTGTGAAGCCTAGTTTTGACACTTTTGAATTGCGTGAGACAAATGATTTAGTAGGGCCAAGTGGTCCATTCTTTGACATTTAAATTTTATAATTTAGTGCAGTACAGCAAACAAGTATTTCACCATTTTTTTCAGCTAGAAATTCAAATGCCGCTAGTCGTAGTGTCACCGTTAAACATGTGATTGAAATGCAAGTGAAATGACTCGTAAGAATTTGTATAGTTCTCTCTGTAGTGATGTTCGCAGATGCCCACAATTTTGGAGGATACAACGCGGTTACTTCTACTTATGTTTCATCCAAATATATAAGAAAAGCATCAATCTCTGTAATTACTTCGACAGAAGCTTGAGCCATCAAAACATCAGTAAAAGCTGTTTCGACTTCGTGTGGATCTAGAAACATTAAACCAAAACACTATCGTAGCCAAAATCCCGCCTCTGATTTTCCATTTCGGTACATGGTTAAGATACCTGTAGATTATTCAAGTATCTTGCAATAATTCAAGTATCTTGCAATAATTCAAGTATTTACGAAAAATATAATATTATCTTTCAGCGGGCTCAACTGTAACAATTATCTAGGCTCAAGTGCTATAAGAAAAAAAGAGTTAAAGTGGGCTCAACGACAAGGTTTTTAATCAGATGGGCTCAAGTGCGAACGGCCCGTTCTGCTGACTAAAATTAGTGGTCATCACCGAAATGCCTCTAATCTTGAAAGTATTTTAAATTATCGATTCGGTGACCATAGTTTATGATGGCGTTTGGTGTGCATATGTACTTAACTGAATTTCGTTGAAAAATTCCTTTTTGGGGCTCAAGAATTGCCAAAAAAGTACCATTACGGTAATGACAGGTCTCTCATTTTTTAAATTAAAAAAAAAATCCTATTTAAATTAACATGCGTTTTTTTAAAATGACAATAGAACCGGGCCCAAAAATTTTCAGCTAGTTTGGACCTCTCATAACATAGAAAAAATAATAAAAAAAATTCTAAACACTAAATTTTTTAAATCCTATTTCACATACTAAAATATCTCGTTTTTCGTGAAATGACCCGTATAAGACTGTTGTAGCTAAAGTAGAGAATTAATATATTACAATAACAGTCCATGAATGGCTAGCGGTTCAGCTTTTGCACTGTCACCAGGAGGGCGCAGGTTCGATTCATACAAGATTTTTTTTTTCTTTTTTTTTAGGCGATCTATTTAGATGATTAGAGTAAATTGTCCAAAAGATAGACATTTTAAGAATAAGACAAAAATTAATAAAATTGAGTAAGCAATCAAATGATTTCTATGAGTTCCTAAAAAAAAAGCTCCAACTTATTATTTGTCGAATGTTTTCATTTTTAACTTTGAAATCGTGTGTTTTTTACTTTTCTCAGAGCGTATATCTATTGGAAGGTGTCTGTTTTAAAATATTGATTTCCTAAGTTTCTTGATAATTAAATCTACAAATACAACTGTTGCATTTTCAATGTAGCCATTTCATACAACGTATTAATGAAACTATCGAAATTAAATATAATCTGGATGATTGTTTTAAAGTTCTCACTCACCCTCCCGGTCACAATCTATTTTTGCAAGCACAACTTTCCCAGGTTCTGGAAAAGTCTCTCTGACTTTAGCAGCAGCGTTATCAAAAATCGGCATGAGTTGATTACTAAAACGGCACCATTCCGCATAAAAGTTGACAAGAACTATTTCATGGGATCCTGTGGAAGAGAAATAAAGGTATATTTTCCTTGAAAAGTCTTAAACATCAATACAACGGAAAGCTAAGTTGCACTTCCGTACTAAAAAAATACACAAAAATTCTGCATGCACCAATTGCTTTGCTATTCATCCAAATAAGCTCACCTAACGTCATGTGAACGTTGTCCTTGTTAATCTGCGTCGCGATGCCGCTCACAACCGAGCAGCGCTCGAATATCTGAAATTTAGAAAAAATGACACGTGTAATACTGCGATTTCTCTCCGACTGCCTTATAGTACCACATTGTGAAAGCGAAAACACGAGTAAAATGAAAATCACCGAGAGGCATTCGCAGTGTATTTGACAGTACGCGGTTGTTGTGCACCGAATAAATTAATAATACCCCCCCACCGAAGCTAAATGAAAATCGGAAGGGATTCGCGGCGCAGCGGCCCTAGGTTATGTTTACGGTTCTTTGCAGACGGCTACGCCAGGACGTAAACAAACAAGCAGAAAAAAAGTGCAGCGGATTCGCTGCAGCAGCCGTCTCCGGCATCGCGACGGCACAGCATCAGTCAAAAGTTTTGACAGAACCGCGTACATAACGATGAAAGCAACAAAAGTCTGTCGATGGGAAACAAGCACTGACAGCTGATTCCGGCAACGGCACAACGCACTCGTGGCAGATGCATGGAGAGCGTGCGACGACGTGACACGCACGTCTGCTGGTGTGCGCGCAGATATCCCCCACGTCCGTATAATACACAATACGTACCAGGAGGCAGGTGGCCAGCACGGCGACGAAGAAGCGAGGCCTCGGCATCGTCTGGGCCCTCTCTACACCGGCCAGGGAACGACGACGACTGCGGGGACAGGCCACCATCGTTTCGCTCCTCCGCCTCTCTCCTCGTCCAATATGCAAGGGACTTCTTGCGATGGTACAACGAATTCGCGTAAATTACGATGACAGTATGCCGTGTCCAATTGTATACTGCCGCAGCACTGCTGCAGTGCGGATTGGTGAGGGTGTTGCGGTGTGTTATTTATGCCGCTATGTGCACGTCGACACGGAGGAAAAACATGACCGACCGTATACACATCACTGCACGCGCGCGAACGACTTTCTAATGGTTCAGTATGTGATAGGTGTTAAGATACGTGCTCACAGTTGGGAACAAAAAACTGTGGGACTATTAGGTACTGCGGAGTATAGAACACGAGAAAGAGATGACAATTTTCCCAATTAACTTCCGCATGGATGCGACGACGCGACGTATCAGGTATAATATAATAATATACGCCCAAAGGCGCCGCACCGTACACTCCTGCACTGATTCACTGAAGTTAATTGACGACGTCGCCGGCGTTCGCATTGGCAGCCCGCATCGGGCGCATCGTCGTCGGCCTCGATCTCTCGAGCACCGAGAGAGTCTCTGACTCTCCCTTTCTCTGGAGCCGTTCTACAATATAATGTGCTGCCTGAACCAGCGGGTTGTCAGTTTTCTGACATCAAATGAGGTCAACGCGAGCACACGGACGGTCACTCTGGGAGTCCTCCTCAGGATTCTTGTCAGTCTCCACGAGGAAATATATTTTTCAAGTCTTTTTTATGGTCTGAATTTTCATCGTTTTTTTTTTTTTTAACATAATTTAATTAAATTTTCAAATTTCCTTTCGAAAAGGTCTCTTTTGTCCCTTGTCGGCTTATTTGGGGCCAAAAGTTAAAGTATTTAACTCTATCTACCGTAAGAATTCACACATAAGTAGTTTCGAAAAATACTTTTTTTTTTGCGAAATCAAATTGCCAGATGAACAACTGCACTTAATTTGATAATTTCGCTACCCACCTCAAGGCAAAATATTTGCTGAACCTTTTACATATGCTATAAATACATTCTATTTTGATTCAGTGGGCTTTCAATGTCAGGGGTGGACCAGTGGCTTAAAATAAACAAACAAACAAACCATATGTATCTATCACGTACCATTATTTGTACTGAAAAATGCGCGCTTGGCGCTAATTATACATATTTTATTAATTCAAAAAGTTGACTATCATCAAACATAATTTTTTCAACTAAAAAAGTTTGATCAATGATAAATTAAATGAACAGATTTGTATATAAATTATATTTACGTAACAAAACAAAGTTACACAGCGCAGAGTAGTGTAATTCAGGGACAACGCATTGCAGAGCAGAACAATTGTAGAATGACTCTTGTCCTCTGGGGCATTATAAGAGATCGCTGGTGTCGGCTCCATATGGTATTACGTATGTACATAATTAAAAAGAACGTATATTTGTGCATCATACGAGAAAACTTTGAGCTCATCTTGGCGCAGGAATAATGATCTAAAAATTTTAAAAAATTTAAAAATTGGTTTTTTTACTCATGGATTTGAAAAGCTGCAATCGCTGCTACTTTTTCTAAAGGAGCCACATGCCATTTTTTATGATTTGTAAAATGATAGCCAACCGCGCTATTATTCGTAAGAGGCCCGAATGGTATAAAATTACGTTAAAAATGTACCATATGCTAGTATTTGTAACGGGCGTCGATATAACCATGGACAGATATGGAGTATGGACTTGCGAAATATATATCGATCGACAGTCGCTTAAGCAGTTTTCTGTTTACCACGCGCTGAAAAGAAACATTCAATGCTTTTATATAATACTACTTAGTGACCGCTTAGCGCGGTTCGCACGCAGTATCCAGAAAGTTGACAATGATAATGTACGTAGGTACCAGAAAATTATTTTTATTGTAAACAAAATACATTACAAACATTTTATTGCCATTTGTTCCAAAATTTTATCAAAAGATGTGGTCCAAAAAATTGTATTTTATGTTAAGTGAATTATTAAAAAATGTATTTTGCAAAAGTAATAAAAAAATGCACATGACCTTTTCATTTTAGAACGCAAAAAATAGTTTTTAATTATTCATCAAACAATAACTTTTTAAAAGAAATGATAAATCTTTTTTTATGTATGAAATAATTTTCATGTTTGAAATATCTTGAGCATGTAAAAATATCGGACCACTCGATCGTGTTACGATTTCGCCATCAATTTCAATTCCATGCCCTTTGTGAAATTCGTTAAAAATTCCTTCGCATATTTCTTTCCGTGAATCTCTAGTTTTCTGTTGCCATCACATATACTTCCGATAACTATAGTCTGATATTTACTTTCTATGAATCCGAAACGCGTTTTTAACATAACCTTGTATTTCTGGAAAAAAGTTTGATTCAGTTTAAAATACATGAAAAGAATTTGTTATTAATTGACGCCATAAATACTTACTGACAATTTCAGATAGATTGGCTACATTATCGAAATTAGCAGTTGTAATGCTAATCATTGGATCTTCCAGTGTTTCATGTTTGCCGAGAACTTTAATGTTCGTTTGTTGTTGAACGAATAATTGCACACCAATATTTCCATCATTAAATTTTGAAGACAAGCTAACTTTTTTGGCTTAGGCTCCTTCTATTTTAACGACCTATAGCGAAATCGTAAAATTAATAATCCAAAATCATTGTAACATAGAACATCATAATTGAGAATGAAACAAACCACTCCTAAATCCGAAACTTCTTCTAGCTGATTAATAAATTTCCCTAATAACAACTTGGACCCTACGTCCTTTGCCATTGTTGACAACGACTCTCATGACGTCGGAATTATTAGCGGCTCTACATTTAGCTCTCAAATAGTCAATAAACCCCATGATAAATCTGGAAGTCAAAAAAATTGGACATTAAATACATATAAATATTTTCGACTATTAGCTGTGCTATCTACGTATACCGGGTATTCCGAAAATGTTCCAGGAAAACTATATCACGCAATTGAGCTCGTCTAGAAAAACACAAAAGCTCTTTACCAAATTTTGATCCGATGCGTAGTTTTTGAGATATTGTCAACTGAAAATCTGTATAATCACTTTAAAAAAATACTTAAACTTTCGTAGCCTGTTATGGGATGCAGAAATTCGTTGATTTCGAATTGACAATACCTCGAAAACCACGCATCGGATCGAAAATTGGTGAGGAGCTTTATTGTTTGTCTAGACAAGCGTAATCTCGTGGTATAGTTTTCCTGGAACTTTTTCAGAACACCCTGTATAGTGACACGAGAATGTTACATACACCATATCATCATTATCTTCAAAGACATTTATTTGATCATTACCAGAAAATCGTTTTTCTAAAGCCATGCTAAAAAAAGTTTAACCTAAGTATAAATAAATTTAAGTGTAGTAATAAAAAATATTGGACGATCAACTAGTAAATCTAATATAGAGTTCTTAAAGTTACACATTTTCATAATAAAGAGATCGAGGAATTTATACAACGATTGCTTTCCGCAGAATATAAACATTGGGAGTGAACTTTCTTTCTTTTAAAAAAATTATACTAGATATTTTTTTTTTCTAATAACTGATCAAATGTGACGTACCATCATCTAAGAAAATTTTTTTCGTCCATCATTTTCGAAATTAGTGTTTGAATTTCAAAATTTCTATTCCATTATCCATCGCTAGAGTTTATTTCATCATTAAAACACTATTTTCTAACCAAGACAAAAAAATCAATAATTTTGTTCACCTTTGCACTGTTTCAGGCACTCTTGTTAAATTATAGAAAAAATGTATGATAACATATCTGACTTTCTTTATCACCCCTATCTTTCTTTAAATAAAAGCTTTGCTTCACGACTCCCAACTTTTAATTACTTAAGCATAATCTGGAGGTTTTGCCGTTTTAAAAATATAAATTTCATCGCATTAAATATACGTATATTTTCTTCAATCCAAAAATGTTCAAATTTGTTTAAATATAAGATTGTATGAGCAGTATATAATTATTACCTAAGTAATTGCTATTTTTTCTGCATTTTTTAATATAGACACTACTTTTTTTCATCTCCAAAACAGAACATCATTATGTGCTGTACGGGTTGTACTTTTTTAAATTTTAGAAATATTTTATTTGATGCTTCTCCACAAAAAATCGTAAAACATTTGGTTGCCGCTGAAGATTTTTCAACCCATTTATAACGATTGCATCAAGATGATATTTTATTAGACAAGGAGCAATTTTTATTTCAATCTACAACTTTTGCCCATGTAACACTTGTAAAAAGTTAATTTTTTCCAGCAATATGAAGAAATGATTTAGTTTCAGAGGACGACACCCTGTGACATGATAGTACATCGTTAATGGGAAGATTAAGAGTTCATGATTGTTTTATTGAAGAACATAAAAGTATGTTCAGTACACTCATCTATTATACATATAGTATCGGCTGCTGTAGAATATTGACGCTTTTGTTCCCTTTGAGTGGGTACGTTTGAATATTTTTGACAGACTAGGGAGCTGCAAAGAACAGAAAAGGGTTAGCTGAGGGATCTGAGCGTGACTGTGCGGATGCCGTCCGTTGTAAAGGATAGTGTCGATGACGCAGCGGAACTAGAGATTTGCAATTATTGGAAATTCTAGGGCTTTTTGAAAAGTTTTTGAGTCTCAGGATTTTCGAATTTTTGTGTTAAACGGGCATTGTATGAGTAGAAAAGTTTGACTGTTTTGTATAACCTTCATTTTTCTATTTTCTGTTTCTTTTTAATGAATACGCTTTTCCATTTTCCGTGGACATTGAACGCGATTCAGTCTCCATACGGTCCGAATAGATTTTCTGTATTCTTTTATTGATCTTGTTGAAATAACATATATAAAGAAATTTGTATTTATTATGTGTTTAAGGTAAAATATATTTTCATCGTAAAATATGTTTCCTAAATAAAAAAATATTTAATGCTGAAGCAGTAAAAAAATGAACAAATGAACGATGAATTTTATATAGATAGAAATCAATTTCCAATAGTTATCACAAACAACCGATCTTGGATTTTATTTATTTGCATCTTATTGATATTTATGATGTTGTAAATGTAAAAAAAAATTCTTAAAAAATGTTTCGAAAAATTAGATATCTATGTATTCTACTCGCGCGAAAATCACCTTCATTGCACATTTGTTATTTATTATACGCTATTTATTAATTCTTATTGGAAATATGTGAATAAAGAAACATTGTTACTACTGTATTGAACAAAAAAATGACAAAATCCCAACAACACTATATTAATAAAATACTGTACGATGCATGTTCCTCCTCGATCACCGTAAAAAAAAAAAAAAGTTTTCCTCGCTGTCATAAGATAAATTCCATAAATTTGTCCAGGCCTCTAACGAAGCCGAACAACTCAAGATTCCCCCATCCGCGAGGACTTTGTCCTGTCAACATCGTAGTCTCCCCGCATTTTCCCAACTGTGATAACCGAGACGCGCATCATCCCCAGCTGGGAAAGCAGCCAAGAGCCGCACGCACGCGAGAGAAAAAAGAATAACGAGAGCTGATGGTCCGAAGCCACGGAAAAAAAGAAGAACGAGATGCGCTCCCCCCCCCCCCCCCCCCCCCCCCCCCCCCCCCCCCCCCCCCCCCCCCAGAGGCCTTCGTGTGGACACGGGAGCCCCAACTTCCGCGAAGGCGCACACGCGTACCATATACCGATACCAATGCTCACACAAACGCACACATATACTTGGGTCGAGAAACTGGCTCCCTGACTTGTACGCTTTATAACGCGCATAATGCCATAATGCGTCGGAGGAGAATCGAAGGAGAACGACGAAAAATCAGGCCGCGGCAGCGGCTCGCTTTCAAAGCGCTCGGACAGCGCCGCGGGGTACCGGCGTTTGAACTTCCACCGATGTCAATCCCGAAAAACCCATGTACAACGCTGCCGTTTAGTCGAGCATGCGTTTGTGCGTGTGTGGGTTATGCGTGAATAATGGTACATACAGTCAGGAGAGAAAAAAAAACCCCCCGCGCGCGCCGGCAAAGGAGTTTTCACGGACAGCCGCGACGCGGGTTTTTTTTTTCTGTTCTCCACGGGTGCGCGTCAGCCACAACGATGAGGCCGATTGTTGGCGCGTAATCGAGGCAGGGTTGAAATGTCGATCGAGGGTGAGGCGATCGGGAAAAATGCACCTTGCGGTGCTGGTGTATAGTGACACATATATGGGCAAGGGTAGACGTATAGTTTTGAAGATACGTGCGCGCAGCGACGCGCGAGGAGGGGATTGGAGCGTTGGCGTGCGTGTATGGTTGAAAACGCTGCTCGCCTTCATTGATTTATCATTGGTGTATCTTTACTCAAAATAATACATTCTAACAGTATTCGTGTAGAGCTACCACATGCAATACTGCTAAAACCAAATATTCTTTTCAGCCAATCCCTCCGAGAAGCGCTTCTTCAACATTAAAAATAATATATAACTTGTAAATTACCTGTAACGTATACACATCCGTCACATCAACACAAATTTATAATAATTTTTCGGGTTTCCTCAACTTAATCGCTATTTAATAGGTGTATAGATTAGATATCCTATTATGCTACTGATTAGAGAAACTTTTGAAAATATTTCAATTAACCTGTGCGTGCAGTTCAAGGTAGCATATGAAACACGAGACGCATTATCATTAAAAAAACATTTAACCTATCTCAATTATAACCGAATGAATTACTAAAAACGTATAGAATCGTTGATGTGGTTGTTTCCACGCACGGAGCGTAATAAATAAAATTTGACACCAGACATACGTATTAATAATAATCTCGACTTTATCAGTTTATTGGAAACCATCTAAAAGTCATTTATGAGCGCATAAAAGTGTATACTGAAAAATAATTCATTACAACCTTTCGTAAATCTCAATAATACTACAAAATTACTAATGTTGTCAAGAGTTCCACGAATAAGTAGCAAAGTTATCGATCCATCGTTTCACTAGGACAACTATTGGCTTATGGGTTACCGGGATATTGACTGAATGCATTCATGCAAAGTATAATGCTACTAAAACTAGTTCTTGTTTCATCAAACATCATGTTCTTTTATTTTATGGAAAAAATCTTGAAAAACCGTCCCCATCGATTAAGTATGCTATGTATTTTTAAGAAGCTACGTCTTTTAAAATTTAATAAGCACCGCATAATTTTTTGAGACATTTGAATATCTTTAAAGATTATTCATCAACTTTTGACATAAATAATATAGGTATCCTCAGTTAAATAAATAAAATGTTTTGTTTTCTGTAAGACCCTGTGATAACTGCAGTCAAATGCGTAGTCAGTTTATATTCTTATATCTTTTCAGAAATGAAGTACTATGTCCTAAATCTTGACCAAAACGTAATCATCAATACCTCATTAATCATATTGAACTAGATGCTACCTTAATTTAAAGTAGCTTTGTACCAAGAGTATTAATGTCATGGACAGTCTGTTGGTACTTATTCATATGAGATGAATATTTTGTTGTAAAAAAAGTCTAGAAATTCATACTTATTTTTCGTAAAAATGTGTACAAGTTTGTTCAGAGACGATACGAGTTGAGATAAAAGTACACAAAGTATTTTTTTAAGATAATTATTTTTTCTCCGAGCTTACAGCTCACTGGTATGAAGGCATTTTTTGTCTTGAAAATGAATAATGTTTTAAATATTAGTAATATTGGTTTATCTTGTAACTATTAGCTGATTCACCTTATATGCACATGCTTTTTGATCTCGTTTTTGATGCTGAATTTCCAAAATTCATATATCGTGAAATCAAATTTAAATACATATTTACAAATAAATAAGATTTTCTTATTCTGTTACTTAAAATACTGAAGGTTTGGAATATGGAATTGATACAATAAACTTAGAGGATGCCGTAGTTGTCTGTTGTACCACACTTCAACGTTTAATAGTTTTCTTCGATCTTAAAGGTCAAAGTCATCCAAAATTCTCAGGGAAGACAGAATACTGATTCTTGAACGGCGCTCAAATCTCGAAATTCTGAAAAAAAAGACATAAATTCTTTTTAATGTGACACGGGCGTAAGTTATACGTAAGTTCTGGGTACTACTACATCCCTCTTTTTCTTTCTCCTACTTCAGCGCAAAGAACAACTGAGTGGTGGGACAGCACTAGCGTCCTCTTGAAGTTAGTACCCCTGGGATATAAGATATACAGTAGAATACACATTAAAATTGCCGAATCACCGTAAATTAAAAAAAAAAAATTTTCATCTGAAACCTTTTCCGTGTGCTACCAGTGGAATATTTTTAAACTTTTTTGATAACGATGGAAATATTTTCATATTCGTTTTTACTCAGGAAAATTTTAAATAACTGCAACATCCACAGTACAACTAACACTCATAAACAAGGAAGACAATTGGTAAAGTATGCTTTCTCATGTGGAGACATTATAAGGGAAGAGATAAGTGTGAAAAGCCTCACTCAAATCCTGCATAAAGTATACTGTAGGTGTATAATTTGTCGTGATTCTTTTCGTGAATAAATTAATACTTGGGAAAGTTTTTTGTTCTGAGTAAGGTATTGTTGATTACTTAAAAACCATTATGATTACAACTATTATTAAAATATTTAAATAATGTCCACTTCTAGTGAACTATTCGTTTTAAAACTTCATTATATATATATTTTATCTGCAGAAATTAAATCTCTTATTAAACTAAAGTTCAAAAGGAAACGCATACTACTGCGCGTTTTTTTTTTTAATGAGTTTTTATTTATTTTCTAATCATAATAATCTCTTTTAGCTTAGTGGTAAATCACGTATTTTATAAATTCTTCTTTATCAATAGTCATTCTACCGTTTTAATTTTAAAAATTTTTTTACAAACTCAAAGACATTGAAGCTTATTGTTTTCATCCATCGTTTTTGTGAACACAATTTATTCAACAATATTTATAATTCATAGTACAAGAATCTGCGATATTATTCTCCATCATAATGACAATCGTGTTTTTTATAGTTAAGACTGTATCTTCCAAAATCCCTGCATATTTAATACCACGTGACTGAGCGTAACCTAATCACACACCAGCTGAAAAAAAATCTCCACCGTACTTTATACATTTTTTGAGTAAAGATCACGGTGAATCCATTGTCAAAAGTTCGTCAAGCGGAATTGGGTAATTAATGTGAATTTAATTGACTTCGGTACCCAAACAGACAACTAATGTTTAGCTTATCATCCTACGTAGTTTCTGAGATAAAAAATCTAAAATTCCAAGTTTCACAATTCTTACGCCCTGGCGTAATAGCATTACTGTACTACTATTAATTTTAACGATGGATATTTGTTGGACAAACAATAAATGATACTAATTTCTTTTCAATAATTATAATGAATGCCTAATAGCGTAGAATTTTTTGCATGAATAAAAAAAAAAAATTGCTCGAGCTGGCCGAGGCCTAATCAAAAGTCGTACTTACACGTATCACGAAAAAAATAGACAGTCGGGGCAAGAAAGCTAAGTATGCGTGGAATTAATTAGAAAAAATACGCTACCGTAAATATTTGGTTATTCAAAACGTCATCTTTTTTTCCATTGCGTCATCTCTTTTATGCAGAGCAGAGATGTTGAGTAAAAATACTAATAAACTATAGGGCGAGACCATAAAACATATTATAAAAACACTACTTTGTATGTACAGAACAGAAGGCCAATATCAAATGATATAAATAACATGACTTTTTAAACCCTAAGTATTGAGAGTTGGTAAACGGATCTTTTCCAAGTGAGCTCAAATTTTGTACATCCGAAAAATGGGAATTGTGTTGTATCTATAGCCCATGTTGTGAACTACAATTGTTTATTATGATTTCGATAAAAAAAAATCTTATTTGACTTATGAAGTAATCGTAAAAACTTCTGGTACTTAAAAATCATTCAAGAATGTCAGTCTCCTGGAAACTAAAATTGTTTTCATCGTTAAGTAGCGAAATGATACTTTTGTGTCTTACTACAGTTGGAAAATTTATCATCATTACTGCCGCGATAGCAGAGCCAGTCCAGAAAATTCTTGCAGCACAAATTTAAGGTGGGGATGATACATTCTCTGACGTTTTAGTTTGGTTGAGCTATATAAGCTCAATATTTCTAGTGGGCTCGCATACGACCGAAAAATTGTGATAGTCCAAAAAACGTTTAAGTTGTTAAATTTGTAATTTTTCACGATGAATAAACCAATCGTGATTATCTTCGCACTAGGTATCAGCTTCTTCTCATCAGTGGATTGTGCGTCCGTGCAGATGAACAACACGATACGACTGATCATCGCTGATCTTAAGCGGGTAAGGATGTGGACCTTAAACAATAAGCTTACGATACACGCGGATAAAACCAAGGCAATGTGGATCGGTAGCCGGTGCTATATATCGCGCGTTCCCGGTCTTCGATTGCCGGACCTGATGTTTGACGGTTCTCTCGATTTTAGGGAACACTGTGCGAATACCTGCAAAAAAGCCTACGCGGCACCAAATCGTATCAGGTTTATCACAGGAAAGAGGAAATGGGAGCACATTTCTCCTGAGTACCGTAGGTGCCGAGAGAATCGAATTTGGTACATTTAAACAAGTCGCGAAAGTGCTCCCAAGCTCAGAGCCTGCTTACTTGCGTGAGCGTTTAGTCTTCCGCCCCGAGAACGAGAACCACGCGCTTCGACGCGCCCCGTTCGAGCTCAAAGTTGCGTACGCGCGTTTAGATACTGCACTGGTCTCATTTAGTATTTGCAGAGCCCAAAATATGTGGAATGCTCTTCCGGAAGAGTTACGCCTGATGTATGAGCGGCAGTCCTTTGGGCCAAGACTACAGGAGCACATACTCCGTGATTCCTGCGAATCCAACGAGCGCGCCCCGCGGTTTTTAAGACGGCTTAATTAGATCTGTGATATGCGCCTTATGGTACTGCGTTTTGTTGTACTATGTATATTTTGTTTGATCCACTCTTCGGTTTTATTGAATATTAACGATAATTTTTACTCCAGTGACAAACCCAACGTGCTTTATGAGCATTATACAATCGAGAGCACGACGCTCACACCATTTTTTAAATGTAATATGTAAATATCACTCAGATTGTACAAATATTTTTATAAGACACAATGTAACGTATTATTTATACTAATGCGCTGGTTGAACAGAGCCTCAGGCTCTCAATCTTAATTTTTAATAAACTTCAATTCACTTCAATTCAATCAGTGAGTTGAAAAATGTTTGTATGTAAATCCCCGCAAAGAAACATAATAGTAATGTTTAAGTATACTGATACTGCTGAAATGCTTTTTTTTTTTAGTTTGAGTGTAGGTGATTACCGAAACTTTATTGTTCCTTAGATCAATACGGGATTTGAGTAATATTAACTAGTCAGCGTAAAAAATAAGAACAAAAATCTTTATTATTTCTGTCTGAGAAATTGTTTTCCTTTACTTTTTTTCAGAATCTCCCTGTTGCTATAACCGCAGGAAAAGTACCAGTACCACCATTGTTTAGGGATCCAGCAACATACCGTGCGAATAGTTTTTGTCCGGAAAAATATCATATTAATAATGGTAATGATTTGTAATTTATTCAAATATAATTTTGTAAGTTGCAAAAATTTTAGTGAATTAGAAAGTAGTAGTCATAGCTGGCAGTAAGTAATATTTCAAACTTTATCCTTTTTTTAATTAAAATTTTAGGCATTTACTGTATTCTTTCATGAATATTAAATAAGATAAAGAAATGGAAATTCCCTGATAGAAATATAAATTTTCGGCTAAGTGCATTTTGTAGATCAAATATTCAACTTTGATTTCCGTTTTTTGTTTGTTGCTGTACCTTTTGTAGAAAAAGTTGTGTTAATTTAAAATAGTTATTTACGTAACAAGTGCGAAAAAGACCATTTCCCACACAAGTTGTTGTGATTGACTCGCACGAGGGGCCGGAGATGCCGGGAGCTAGTGCTAGTTGA
>JAPYYV010014664.1:0-18606 GCA_030522625.1 Copidosoma aretas
AAAAGAAAAAAACAAAAAAAAAAAAAAAAAAAAAAAAAAAAAAAAAAAAAAAAAAAAAAAAAAAAAAATCTGTACGTATCGCGATATCGCCGCAGTGTTCCCGTCGTTCCCGATTCGCCCGTTATATATTCGCCTGTGTGGATGTGTATAATCTAATATGAAATATAAAGTGGTAGCTGAAAAGGTTAGTTTGTATATCCATCACAAATGTATATTACGTTCTTGCAGCAACAAAACAAATTCTAATATGAAATAAGTTACTTTGCTCGGTGGGCGAGAATTCATTGTGGGCCGATTGACTAAAAAATGTAAGTGTTAAATTGCGTTAATACGTTAGTGGTTATTGACAACGTTGAAATCTTTCAAATCGACTCTTTTCTTTTCGATGTACGAGTTTACGATTTAAGAAGCAGATCAATGATATAAAGTATGAATTCCAAGAAGTCCAGTCAAGAAACACTTGAACGGATTTTTGTTTACAAGCCAGAGTGGGAACGCGAATCATGGGCTAAAGGTTGATTGAAAAAAATCCCATTCATGATGAAGCTAAACAGGCTTATTGTACGGTGTGCAAGAAAAGTATGCGTGCCCATCTCACTGATTTAAAAACTCACTGCACAAGGATTACCCATGAAAAACTCGCAGAACAGACCGATCCAAAGCGGCAGCCAACAATAATATCGTTGTGTATATCTCAGGGATGTAAGGTTGCAGCAAGTAAGTGCCGTGATCTGCAGTTGTCGGCATTTGTGGCAGTTCATACAAGTATTTACACCATTGATCACTTAAGTGAAATTTTGACAAATTTAGACTTAAAAGATCTATGCTTACATCACACCAAATGCAATAATTTGATTACATATGTCATAGCTCCAAATATGTTGCTAGAACTAGTCGATGATGTAGGTGACAGTCCTTTTTCGTTTATATTGGACGAATCGAGTGATATTTCTTCATTTAAGTACTTGTGCTTTTGTATCAAGTATTACAGCATTAGGTTGAGTAAAATCATAACTGATTATGTCGGTATGATAGAAGTAGAAAAATCAACGCATGACATGCTGTATAATGCAATAATAGAATTTTGTGAGAAAACTCATTTTAAAGTAGAGAATCTGATTGGCTTAGGAACTGACACAGGGTCAAATTTATGCGGGAAAAAAACTCTGTATTCACTCTTTTTAAAAGAGTGAACCCTAAAGTATACAAGTAGTACGTTGCATCAGTCATGCTCTGCATAATGCAGCTTCTGAAGCTTCTAATCATTTTCCTGCAAATGTTGAATTCTTATTAAGTGAGATTTATGTTTGGTTTAGTAAAAGTTCGTTAAGAAAGTATGAATACAAACGAACGTGGGACCTGATTAATCTAGATACTTCAAATTCCAATGATAATGAATTCCATAAATTCATACCAATGTCAGAAACTAGATGGTTAGTCAAGTTTAATATTGTTAAAGTGATATTAGAGCATTATGCCACTTAAAAAACTCATTTTGAATGTGTGGTAAAAAAAGGAAAAGATTATAAGGCTAGATTGCTAAACGACATGTTACAAGATAAGAAAAATAAGTTGTATCTCTTGATCATAAAGCCAATTTCAGCAGAAATAAATTGTACAAATGTTTCGTTTCAAAAAACAAATGTGGACTTGGGTCTAGCATATGATGATATAGAAAGTTTAATTCTATTTTTAGCTCAAAAAGTTATGAAAACAAGTTTTACCAGTAGCGGGTTGGATGTAGTTATACAAAATTTAGATAATAATTTAGCGTTCATCGATATTTCTGAGTGTGATTTAGGCATAGAGTACATAAAGTATATTGATACCTGCAGCATTAGTAACGAAGAAAAGTGGACATTGAGTATAATTTTATTAAAAGTCTTCTGCTCGAAATATCAAAAAGGTTACCTGATAATATAGCGATGTAAGTATAAAAAATTAAGATTGTTATCACCAACTGTCTGCTTATCTCATACTGTGAAACCGACATTCTATGAATCACCATTTCTATACACCTATCTGGATGAAAAAAAAAAAAAATTGGGTTTGTAGAAAACCAATGGAACAAGCTAGTTACAGTAGATTGGGTTGGTCTTTACGGTAAAACGCGGTAGAAAGTAGTTATGACTTTTTGCCTATAGTGTACCCGCATAAAAGTGCTGGAGGTCACCAAATATTTGCAGACCTAGCCATTTATGCATTAACTCTGCTTTTATTACGGTCCAGTAACGCTGCTGTTGAGCGAGTATTTTCTATCATGAACGCAGTAAAAACAAAATGCCGAAATCGAATGTTATTGAAACTGTTAGATTCCATCCTAAGAATTCGAATGAGATTCTACTCTCATAAGATGTGTTGTAAAGATTTTATTCCTTCAGCTACTATAATCAGAGATTGCAATTATAAGACGGCGTATAATAAGGTTTCTGGCACATCTCGTGAACAAAATATTGTCGTAGAAGAAGAGACTGAACTAATTAGCGTATTACAAGATTATGATGTACCTTGCATCAGTATTTCAGAAAAAAATTAAAATGTAAGCATACATGTACCTATTTCAGAAATATTTCCAAAGAACTCGCTTACTATAATAAGCTTTACAAGATGTATAGAAATAATCATATTTTCTGTAACAAATAAAAATACATCAATACAAAAAAATGTTTTTTTTTACCAAACTAATGATAAAATTAAATTTTGTAAATTTTTGTGTTTTGTGTACTGCTACGAATTACGCGGTCAAACAAGCGATGGTAAATTTTACGGCTTCGTCGCCCCGCCCAGTGAAATCATACCCGTATAAGGTGAAGATGTCATGGATTTGCTTGTCTCTCTTTTCTGGAGAGCTGCTCACGGAGGAACGTGACTCGCAATCAAAACTTTCATATAGTGCTTCGCGTGATTGAATCGTGGTCTTCCACATTCAGGTGTAGGAGTATACCTTGCAAATAACTTTCATATACATATACTACCCTCATTCATGAGCATATCCTAAATCATCGAATGTTATAGTATTTTTCGTCATAAATGTTCATCTCTCTGGTGCGATGTTGATAATAATGATGATGAAAATGACAAAATGATGACGATTAAGACGATTATGATGACGATGATAATAATAATAATAATAATAATAATAGTAATAATAATAATAATAAACATAATAATAATATTCTGATGATAATCAAGATAATGATGATAATGATGATGATAATGATGATTATGATGATGATAAGTTCATTATAATGACCATCATGATTATAATGATGATAATGGTAGTGTATTAAAATGATGATTGAAAGTATGCATGTATATCACTATACTTTCGACGGCAGTGTAATGAATAATTCAAATATTACATGTTATTTTTCCTTTTGAAATTCAAACAAAAATAGCATTAAGACTATGCTAAATTTTTTTTTCTAATTTCAAAGAATACAAAATTAAAAAAAAATAAAAGGATACGCTTACCAGGGGAATCTTTTTTCAGGATATTTTGAATGAAATCACTGTGATATTGTTATGAAATTTTAAAAATCTTTTGAAATGTGAAACCATCAAGACTCCTCCCCCAAGAATGAATAGATTATTGCTGTACAGCAAACTAAGATTGCAAAAAACGATGATTTTAAGACATTTGCTAAATTACTACTATGTACTCAAACTTTCCCACGTTGTCAGCCACTTGGAAAACGTCATTTGACAATTTTTAATTTTATTTTCGCGATCTCAGAAGCATTTATGAATTTTTCTTCCCCTCATCTTGCTTGTCATCATTCCTTTTTTCTTCCTCTGGCTTCCATCGACGCGCACACGCTTTCTTGAGGCATCTAGTTTTAACGAGATACTCATTCCCTACTCTAATAGAGTATCCGCTCCACAGAGCCGCCAACAAGTGAAATCTTAAGCATCACATGCAAATGCCGTGCGCGAGTACTGCGATTTTTTTTCTTTTTAAAATTTCAACTCAGCGCTCGAAGCAGCGTTGTTGCATGCACGATATTTCACTTTAATCCAAAAGAAAGTTCGATTCACTTATATTCCTATTTTTCCGTAAAAGTAGTTCACGGGGAGGATAAAAACGGCCAAGCGCAGTGCTCAAAACAACACAAAAACGGCTTTACGATTGGGGCTGCGTTTTGTACGAGTTGCTGATGGAAAATAAAGTATAGCGAAGAAAAAGTCAGATGGTAGTAACCTCGGTAGTCACTGCAGCAGGGGTACCCTACATTGAAACGTCAGATATTATTGTTTCATCTCTCGCGTGCATAGAAAAACCATGCAGTTCTTTGGCATTTAAAAATTTGTGGATACAAAGCTTTGGTATAGCAGAGATTATGGAAAAGTGTCATGAGCTGGGGCTTTACCCAAGTAAACAATGTATAGCAAAGTCATGTTGTCTTTATAGGTTCCTAGCGTCGATTCATAGACTTATAAAGAATAGACCAAGCGCCCAGTGCTTTAATTTTAAATCTTGAGTCAAGGCCTTATATAAGCTATCTCTCTCTCTCTCTCTCACTCTCTCTTTCTCTCTCTCTCTCTCTCTCTCTCTCTCCCTCTCTCTCTCTCTCTCTCTCTCTCTCTCTCTCTCCCTCTCTCTCCCTCCTCTCTCTCTCTCTCTCTCTCTATTTACTTACTTATGAGAGGGAAACAGATGGCCTCGCCTTCGCAAATCAACTAAGATAAAAGAGAGTCAGACAGTCCACATAAGACTCTCACTCAAGCTTCAATCTCGCCATACGAACGCTTGGTCTATGATATCTATATCTTTTTAGATTCCGAGGCAAAAAGGTTACTTTTCGAAATGATTTATTTTTCTTCATATTTTAAGTTGGCTGCACTGATCATAATGTGTTATATAACAATAATAAGGATTGCAAAATAATTCTTAGATTTACAAAAAAATAACAAAAGCTATGTTTTACGTAGAAACTCGTGTATTAAAAATAAACGAACATAAATAAGTTTTATTCATTCTATTTAGATATCATAACACTGTTTATGCTTATGTGAATTCTATTTAATCACTACGACCATTTTATTAAGTATCTAAGTATGTGAAAGTTACTCAGTGACGATACAGCATAAAGTATAGATACGTGAAGCACACTCGACATTCATGACAATCTTACACTTGAAAATCCAATTTAAGGGTAAACCATATTTTGAAAGTATTTTTTGAAAATCGACTAAATTTTTTTTTTAATTCAATAAATCATTGAAACGGACTAAAACTTTCTGTCATAATCTTAAAACAACCCTATAATAACCTCCAATTTTTGAATTATAACTTTTATTTATCTTATTCTCTTGCATTTTGCTTATTTTTCGCGGAAAAATTGCAAAAAATGTGCATGTCTTCTTTCAGAAATGGGAAAAAACTGGTGCATTTTAAATAGTGTTACAGTCCAAATGTAACCAACTAATATTGTAAAAATAATCTTTAATTATGTGTTTACACTACGTTTCTTCATATTGCTTGTTTATGAAAATGTAAAACCCATTTTTTAATGTATCGGACATTGTGAAGTACTGGTGCTTATAGAGAGTGGTTGTAGTTGGAGCATAACCTAAAAATAGTTTGTTAATAAACTTTGATTACCTTTTTTCTCCAAGCTTTCACTTATGATTTGTTTACAAAACTGTAAATACTTATCACTTAATGTATTTCTCATGAGACAAGTACTGTTATATTCAACGATGCATAATAGTCCACACATAACCTCGAAATTTTAATAATAACTAGGGGGCTCCACCCCTGCACGCCTCGCGCACTAACCCCTAACTATCAACCAAACATTAATTTCCATTATTGTTCAAGAAAACTAAAATAATTAGCTATTTTATGACATTTAGTTTTCATATTTTAAATTTAAATTATTTTTTATAAATTTTCCCGCTTTCAGCTAGTCCCAACCAATCAGATCAAGAGTTATTCTGTGGACAGTCACGTGTAACTGATTCTTTTAGAAGAGATTATTTATTTACATTAAGTTTCTTTATATTATTTGTTTATGAAAATGTAAAACCCATTTTTTAATGTATCGGACATTGTGAAGTATTGGTGCTTATAGAAAATGGTTGTAGTTAAAGCATAACCTAAAAATAGTTTGTTAATAAACTTTGATTACCTTTTTTCTCCAAGCTTTCACTTATGATTTGTTTACAAAACTGTAAATACTTATTACTTACTGTATTTCACATGAGACAAGTACTGTTATATTCAACGATGCATAACAGTCCACACATAACCTCGAAATTTTATAATAATAACCTTGAACTACGTTTTTCCTCATCCTTTTGCTGATTTTACAGCAACAAAAATTGTTAAAATTTACTGTATGAATGACTAATGAAATACGAGTGCATATAGAATAGTGTTAAGGTTGGAACTTAACTTTCAACTACTTAACTAATAACCTTAAATACAATTTTATCGAATAATTTATGTTTATTTTTTGAAAGTGAAATTGCGTAAATTTTTTTTTTCTATGTATCAAAAATACGTCAAGTACTGATGCATATCGGACATCAGTAAAGTACAAGTGTATTTTAAAAAGTATCTTGTTTCAAACATAACCTTGAAAATTTGTTTGGTAACACTTTTCAATATGTACCAGTCCTTCAGTAATGTCAGATATAGTTATAAATGATTTTGTACTATTTTATTTACGTAAATTAGGCAAAAAGTGAGAAAAAAAAACATAACCAAAGATTATTAATCATCAACTAGAAAAAAACTAATACAATTACCAAAAATAACAAAAATTATCAAAAAATATTCGATATTACAAAGACACAAGATTAAGATAAAATAAAAAATGGATAAGCACAAAAATGCTTGTATAAAATATATTAATTTTATCTCGAATTGTAATGTGATCACTAAATATATTACATGCAATTTTTATAAATCATCCAAATAGTAATATGCTATTTTATTAATTGGATGATAGCCTAGCTGGCACGTTACTTTATAGTAATTAGGTAATAAGATTTTTTACATTGTAATTAGATTGAGGGTTAACCAACCTGCGAAAAGGTATTTGCATATACCTCTGCAGGGTTGCAAGGAAATATGTATGTTTCTATTGCACTGTATGTTTTTTTGTATTCTCTGGTTATGAATAAATAAATTAATAAATGTGTTTTGAAGTCATATTCCAACTGTAACACTCTTCTAGATGCACTAGTATTTAACAAATTTTTTAGCACTGCGTGCCTTAAGCCCGCACTTAAGTCACTCTTTTCCGTTAGTTAAGTATCACTTTTTTACACCGTGTAGAAAAGATCTTACTTTTTTACACCCTGTTACAGTGCTCAAAATAACGTTAAACAATGACCAAATTCACTTGGGAATGGATATAAAATGGATGATGATGATGGAAAAATGAGTACAATAAACAATCATTCGAAGAAAGACCAGCAAATGCATGAAAACTACGGTTAAAATTATTCGAATATTGAGGTTATCCTCGACAGTAACTGTACATCATGAAGGTTGCAACAGGGACAGCAGTTTAATGATCTGGCGGACATTTTCAAATTTTTAGTTTTAAGTACAGTACTATTTATTAAGGAAAGGTTTAAAATCACGACAAATACTGACAAAATTCACTTGAAAATGGATAAATTTTAAATGAGGGTGATAGAAAAAGGAGTATATTCAACAATCAATCGATTAAGCGATCCACAGTTATAAAAAAATTCTGATAAAAAACGTTCAAATTTTGAGGTTATGCTCGACTGCAATGTTGTGATTAGACCTAGCTCCTTTCTGATTGGCTGATAAATGATGTTGGACTATATTCATTATTCAAATGTATATGCAAGGGTTTGTGCGATGCTGAATTGATATGTAAATGAACGACTGTCACAGGAATGTGGCTGTCGCATATGGTGTCTGATTTATAAAATAATAAAACTATGTATAACTTATTAATGTGGCGGACTTAAGTCACTCGTGCTAAAAAATTGTGTTCGATACTCGTGACTTAAGTGGCACTTTTTTACACTTTCGAAAAAGTGCTACTTAAGTCACATGTATCGAAAATAACTATTTTTTTACCACTCGATAATTACTGTACTGGACAAATAAATTACATCATGTATAGCAGAAAATACTGTACTACTTACTAAGTTTTTCACATAGTAGTGTAAAACTTACTAAGGTTTACAAGATTATCACGATTTATACACACTGTGCATAGTATAGCACAAGTATAATTATGCTACTAGCCTTTAATTTATACTTGGCGCTTGTGAAGAAAGGTGAAGGAAAATAAGGAATCAAAGGAAAAAAGGAGAGGAAACGAACTCGCTTCGTTCTCGACCACTAGCTGAACTCTTCAGTACGGCGTGCTAGTAGTCTTAGCCGTAGACGAACCTTCACCTTTTTGTGTACCTAACCACAAGTGCCAAGTATAAATTAAAGGCTAGTAGCATAATTACACTTGTGCTATACTATGCACAGTGTGTATAAATCGTAATAATCTTGTAAAGCTTAGTAAGTTTTACGCTACTATGTGAAAAACTTAGTAAGTAGTACAGTATTTTCTGCTACACATGACGTATTCGATTATCATCACGTAAAAGACACCAAAATTAATTAATAACTTACATCATGGTTATTTTCTTAGAATGTGAGTGAGATAATAATTTAATGACGATCTAATATGTGACCAAACATTTTGTCCTCATGAATAAAACAGTAAAAGTGACGCTATAACACTAAGAAAAAATGAAACTCCGATTTATAACTTTCTTGCTAAAAGATCGAACTGGACCTGATCAAACAAAATTTCGAACTGGAAAAATTTCCAACAAAAATAGAACAAGTACTATTTTGCCGACAATTAACAATATCATTTTTTAAATTAAAAAAAAAATCTTATTTCATCATCAAGAAGAGGCCGAGAGAACACGCCCCTCCTCTATCAACGGTGGCGCCTGGCCGATCCGATTCTACGACATTAACAGAGTGTAACAGTCTAACAGAACACCCGAATTTCCGGGAATCAGAGCCCAATTACGAGCTTTAGAGCCGAGATTGGCCGTCGTTGTGCTATTATACATCCTACGGTCTCGCTAACTATACTGGTAAAACAAAAATAACAATAAAAAACAAACAAACAAACATCGAAGAAAAGCGCAGCGACGAAATCTTCGCCGAGTATCGTTAAAACGAAGAAACGGAGAGAGAGGCAAAACGAGAGAAAGGAGTCCAAAACGGGGGGGGGGGGGGGAAACTAAAACAGCCCGGGAAATCACCGGCGCCGTAAACAAGAAGGGGCCCAAGCCGCCGAACAATGGCGCGGCTGCATGCACCAGCGAATCATCATCATCATCTCCGGAGCAAGTCCCCCGCTCGTTCGGCTGCGCTGCGCCGGCGTTTTCTCGACCCACTTTCCTCCGGCGCCCATTTAAATCGCAATTACGTGCAAACTCGCGCCACTGCCGCCGCGCGTATCCTTTCGCGCCTCGCTGCCGCGCTCCGAGAGACTTCCCCACCCGCGGGTCGCCTTCGCCGTGCGACGTCTGTTTTTCTTCCTGGCTTGGCCGAGTGCTGAGCTCGTGATCAACCGAATTTCGTGGGGTTCCGGTACGAGCGCGGGCCGTACGTGTGTGTGGGTGCCTACCTTTTTGTGCCAATTTTTTAGGGACCAGAAACGAAGGAATTACCCTGGAATGTCGGTGCAGCAAAGATTTGCCAACGTTACTTGTTGTTTGGTTAATAATCGCTGATATTTATGACAGAAAAAATTAGTGCATAAATGCTACAGGATGGTGAAAAAAGATAATGCATCCAACATATATATAAATATACCTGCAAGTATGTTTAAATTGTGATGGATATGCTTGGTACTCTATAGAGTCTATGGGAGTCGATTTTTTATCAAATGTATTCGATGGCTTGAGCCGATTTGATGATAGGGGAACTATCAATTGGGTTTTTTAAAAACACTTATCGGTATAGTATTGCAAAGAATTTGACAAAAATGTATATGTTACAACACACTTCGAACATGTACACTCAGGTAGATGCACACGCGGACTAACAAGTGCTGTTTGTCAGTTAAATACATTTTTACACAATTACAAATTAATTAACCAACAATGTTTTCATCAGATAAGGAACATTGGAGATATCAGTATTCGGTAAAATAATTACATTACTCTTGTATGATATTATCAGGGCAAAATTACAGGCTTATGCTCCATATGATTGATGTAGCGCGAGATGATTCATCGGTTCATTATTAGGACCATAAGTGCCCACGTTAATTAAGCTCAGTAGAGAGAAAATTATCGTTATTGAAGCTTTTTCACCATTACCAAAAATAAGTGAGCGATGTATCACTCGTATGAACCTTTTCCATAGAATGTCTGAGAATGTCTATAATACACTGGAGAAGGTCCTGACAAAAATAAGTTGACAACAAATTTTTCTCATTAAATCTCAAGCTTTCACTTGTATGCCTGCTAAGACAAATCCAAAATTTTACTTAGACCAGTCACTCAGTTTATGAAAAGTAAAATCGTAAAGTTGGACGCTCATACACAAGCTTCTACGGAGACACCGTCGAAAAATGTATGTACGTTCTCGACCGTATCTTCGAAACTTTTCGACATGTTTTTTTTTTAAACTAGTATGTCATTGTGAATTATAAATAGAATGACACATGAAAATTTGAATGAGCCTAGCGTTACCGCTGTTTAGACATGGTAAATAAGTAAAAGTTTTAGCGCGATGCAATGCGTATTTCTACATAGTACGGTTCAGATACAAAAATCGAGCACTTACTTGACCATACGAAATCTCTTTATAATTTTTTTACCACTGTCTTATCTTTCATAGAACAATATAAAATCGTCGTGCATGATTTGTAATCAAAATAGTTAGCCCATACATGACCCTTCAATAATCCAAGATGGGCTCTCATTTTTAACATATACTTAGGTACTCGGACTTAGGGAAACAAAATTATAAAGATAACCGCGCCGGAACTGTAATCCGGGGACTTTTTACTTTTTCCAACCTAATTTCTTTCTCTTCGTGTCGATAATATCTATTCTGCAAACGGTACGAATCATTGTAATCACGATGAAAAGCACCTGAACAAACACCGTCCTGAACGTCGAAACTTTGTGCGCAGCCCGCGAAAATCCCCCTCCTCCCCCCCTAGTCCCAGCCCGGCAACTGTCCCGATTCATCATCTCCCAGAAACCAAAAATCTGAACGGCGGACCAACTCATCGATCAGCCCGCTCTCCCGGGAGCGGCAAGCGACGACACCCTGGAAAGTCGCGCAATTAGCCGCCGTCACGGGCGCTCGTCAAATCGGCGTCACGCGCTAATTACCGCCCCGTCGTAACGATCGTCGCTCGGCGCGCGCAGGACGAGCCTACTCCAGAAAGCCCGATAGCGCGCGCGCCTTCCGAGACCCAACTTTCACCGGCCCTCGTTTGCTTACCCCGGGGCGCGCGAGCCGTAAACCCGAGCCTCGGCCGGTTCACTCTCCTCCTCGGTCCCTCTCGCCGCGCGGCCTTTCTTCCTTCGCGCGCTTTTCCGCCCGCGCTGCCGGAGGAGGCGGAACTTTCGGCACTCGATAGGCGGGGTCGATTTTACGCTCGGCGATCCTTTGTTCGAGGTCGATTTGGGGAATCGGTCGCCGGGGGAGTTTTGACTTTTCAGCGGGACCGATGGTCTTCGGTGAGAACCGCTTGATCGAGCGTTTGTTGACGACCGGTGAGCGTCGAGGGGATGATTGCCGTGCGCTCCGAGGTGATGAAAAACTGGCTGGTTCGGGTATTCATACTGGAGGATCAGGCGAGGAATTTTCTCAGTCTCGAGGGCTAGAGCGCAAAGGTTTGATCGATCGCCCGCGTCGACGCATCGGTAGGATGTACATTCGTCATTCTGGAAAAGAGCGGTTTGATCGTCGGAATGATCGGTTGGTGCTTGAGCGGCGGAAAGTAGGTTATTGTCTAAGAAGAACGTCTATTGAGAAAACAGTTCATCAAGACCAGGCAATCCAAAACGATGGCCGGGGTAAGGTACCGAGAATCGGCTTGAAGCATCTTGCGAAATAATAAGTAGTTTTATTGTGAGAGGAAAAAAAAAATAGGTCTCGAGAACGCTTGTATAACATTGCACGACTGGAATATTAAGCGCAAGGCGAGTAAGCGAAAGCATTTCTTGCGCTCGGAAATTCGTGCCGATTTGTTCATCCATGGCGATTTTCCATCGGTAACGAGCGCCGATGACGTTCTCCGGAGTGCCTTGTTATTCTACGGGCGATCGGTTGGACTCACTACCACTGTTTCGCCTGATTTTGCTTCGAAAACCGGGAAAAGAGAATATTCGTGCGGAGAAAGGAAGCATGATAACTGTGCACGTGTATGTCGTGAAGAAATAGTTGCGTGCTGCTCTCCGACTCTCGTTCACACGAGCACACGTACCATTTTTGGCTTCCCTACTGTGCTGAATTTAGCCTCATTTCATTTGTTACCATTAAATTTAGTTTTTTTCTTTTTTTTTGTTTATTTTAGGAGAACCTATTATCCGCCGACTCATTTGGGGTATTGCAAACCACCAAAGTAGGACGCGTCCGTAAAAATATGACCATCGAAAAATTGATCGAATCAAATTTATATTCTGAACCATCACTCTTAATCCGGCCTTACCGTACCAGAGATGGTCATAAGAGTATTGAAGAAAAAATCACTATTACGCAAAGCTAGAGTTCTTTCTAATTATAGAGACTCGATCGGTGTGCACAAACCTAAACATAACTGTTGATAGGGCTGTTGTGATTGGTTTCCCACGTAAAAATGGCTCACGTTTGCCAAACTTGGCAACACTTTGGTGGCATAAGTTGGCCAATGATTGCCACTAACAATTTGCCACACTTGAGTTTTCACGTTTGGTAAAGTTGGGCAAACATTTATATACGATTGCCCACATTTCTTTATGTTTACCTAACTTGTAAAAGTATGAATACATAGCTGATGAAAGTAAGTTTTTACCTTATTCCTTACATCGCTACAGTTTTCCCGATTGCAATGAACTATAAGGCGCGAAATTCAAATGTGCTATGTACTGAAAACCGCAAAAACCCAATTACCTGAACCCCAAGCATTTTAACCCAGTAACCGGGGGGACAGCGAGTAGATAATGAAATAACTAAATAAATTATTATAAAAACAACAACATAACCTAAATCCCAAGAATTCTAACCCAGCAACCCGGAGGACAGCGAGTACAATATAATAACTAAATATATTATTATAAAAATAACAACATAACCTGAAACCCAAGCTCTTTACAAAGTGTTGAGAAACGAGAACAGGAATTTAAAAGCTGGAAACTTTATTGACAAGATCAAGACTCGATACCAATATAAATTGTTGGTTAACAGTTTTTGAGGACAAAATAATACGTCCGATCGCGTTCGTGGTTGTTAAGCTACAGCTAAAGCTCGAACGCACCACATCGTCGTCAAGCGAAAAGCAAAAAAACAAAGTCAATAAACATGTTGCCATGACAACCAAAAGAAGCTATTCGCTTGGTATAATATTAGCTCGCTGTCCCCCGGGTTACTGGGTTAAAATGCTTGCGATTTAGGTTATTTTGTTATTTTTACAATAATTCATTTACGTATTATATTATCTACTCGCCGTCTCCCGGGTTACTGGGTTCAAAAGCTTGGGATTCAGGTTATGTTGTTATTTTTATCATAATTTATTTAGTTGTTATATTGTACTCGCTGTCCTCCGGGTTACTGGGCTAAAATGCTTGGGATTTAGGTTATGTTGTTGTTTTTATAATAATTCATTTAGTTATTATATCATCTACTCGCTTTCCCCCCGGTTACTGGGTTAAAATGCTTGGGGTTTAGGTAATTGGGTTTAGTGGTTTTCACCATATAGCACATTTGAATTTCGCGCCTTACAGTTTGCAATCGGGAAAACTGTAACGATGTAAGGAATAAGGTAAAAACTTACTTTGATCAGCTATGTATTCATACTTTTACAAAGTTAGGTAAACATGTAAGAACGTGGGCAATCGTATGTAAATGTTTGCCCAACTTTACCAACCGTGAAAACTCAAGTGTGGCAAATTGTTAGTGGCAATCATTGGCCAACTTATGCCACCAAAGTGTTGCCAAGTTAGGAAATTCTCTATTAAATCACAAATTCTTTAATCCCTCACAAATAGCGTTTCAAGAATTTATTTAATAATTATTCAAGCAGTTTTAACTCCTTGTACATTGCTCCGAGTGAATTATAATACCCAAAAAATTACATGTCTATACCATATGGGAGATGTTGTATGCATGTAGCACTACATTTGTTCTTTTTTTTAAGACGTAGGATTCATTTACTTGTATGGACCAGCCAAGAAAATAGTTTTTTGAATCACCAATGGGCTTGAATGTAAATTGTTGAAGCTCAAAAAGATATGAGGTATAGAGAGAAGCTGTGAATCGTCTAATTGTGCTGTTATGTATATGTAATACCAAAAAGGTAAACTGTTACGTTGGCGTCGCTAGCCCTTGGGGTAGAATAATATCAACACACGTACATCAACCGTGTAAGATCGCTGTTCCGACGGACGGAGTAACGTATTTATTGCATCAGCTAGATTATTGAGATCGGGGGGGAGTTATTTATCATCTGCCGAGAGAACGTGATTGTTTCAGGCTCCCAACTGCAATCAGTTTATTTTAGAGATAGAGAGGGACTAACGAGGAAAAAGAAAGCTCCGTTGTGAGCTTACAAAGTGTTAGGTCACGATTCTAGCTGAACGCTATTGCTGTAGATAGTTTTGCGGTTACAGAATAACATATCAATCATTGCAATTTCAAAATCCACGCTGGGCAGGTTTATAAATGTATTGTACATCGTCGTAGTTTTGTCAATAAAATTATCCATCCTTATCGTTTAGGTTTGTAGGGGCAAGTCTTTTAATCAAATAACACATCATCTTAAAGATTGCATTCTCACAACTATTTCTATTATTAAATCTTGTACGTGTATCTGCATGATCAATCATTTAAATTTTCCTGATAATAGAAATGGTAAAATAAAGAGTGTTTTTACAATAATTATTATTGATCATTGGTATAAACTTAATTAATGATCATGAGAATATGCATTAAATTTATTAATGAAAAATTAATGGAAAATTAAACATAAATCAACTGAAACTGAATACTGTCCTTAAGACTGCCTGTACTGTCTTACGCACTAGTTGTAATTTGTTATATTCTTAATAACAATTGTTTGCAGATGAATTCGAAAAAACGACCAAAAATTCGGATTCTGCGTGCAAAAATACATCGAAATCACTTGGTTGTTTGACAATCGACCACTAAAATCTGCTAGCTGCCCTACTGTGAGTCCTTTGGGGGAGTATCGGGAGCGGTGGGCGATCAGATTCCTCCGTAGAAGAGAGTTTGGAATTGAGAACCGCGGAGCAGTTGAGATTGGATGGACCTCCTTGACTAGACGAGCTGGCATTGGGTATGGTCCCCCCCACTTGTAACGAAGCTGGAGCAGAGTAGCTCTGGGGCTTGGCAAACTGAGTGGCTGCAATCGTAGACCAGGGTGCCTGGTCAGTAAGCATCGCTGGGCTGACTAGCGGCATATATTAGTGTTCTTGATGCCGGGCTGAACGGATCGAAGCCTCGATAGGTTCCTTGCAAAGTGATGACACCATATGTTGAGCTCTTCACTTTCTTGGACGAAAGGTATAGTGTCCCAACAGCAGTTGGACCAGAGAGACTCCAGTGGCGATGTTAAATGTGGTTGCTGGAGAGGCTTATGCCTGCTCTCCCTTTTCAACCTTCTTCAAAGGTCTCTCGGCAGATGTAGGAGGCTGCCGTTGTAATTCAGCGATTCGTGAACCTGAAAGTAGACTTTGCACTGCTTAGGGTAGACCTTCGAGTCTTAGAGACTGCAGGCTCCGTACGTTGGTAACTCTCGCAGCGGGACTGGGTACTTTGCGTGAGCTTCACCAGAAGATCCTCGAGAGTGCCGAGCTTTTTACCAGGCATCTTGCCTTGCTGTGAGTGATGTGTCGAGCCCAACAGCACCGCCGACTCACCAACGCTAAAGCCTTGACCGACACAAACTCCTTCTGGATGGGGACAAACATCTAGTAGCTACCGACACCCAAAAATCTGATACACCAACAAAAAAAAAAGAAAAGCAAGAAAGGTAATATGCCTGACACATAATCTACTGGTCTCAAAGAGTTATCAGGACTCCTGCAAAGTTCCCGGGTGCAGCTTCCGGAGTTTTCTACCTATGGGGCTAGCAGTCACGAAGATCCGAAGGTCTTTCTTGCACAGTGCAAGGCCAATTTCAAAGCTCATGATACCATCGACAGCCAGCAAACTCTTACAGTGGTTAAAGGACTTCGAGAGGAAGCCGGAAAATGGTGGTAGCTTTACAAGTACATCTTTCATTCTCCTTTGAGCAGTTTGGTAATTTTCTCGAAACAAAATTTAACAGCCTGGCCATTCAAAGAAAGCTGCTCTCGGAGCTCTACTCCAAGCAGCAGACCGAGAAAGAGCTGGTCACGGCTTTCTTGCAGGGAAAATATCTCTTATTCAAGAGAATCAGGCCCACCACTACGGAAGAGGTAATGGTTATTACTATCTTAGAGCTCGTTCAAGCAGCCTTACGTAAGCCGCTACGATGCCATACGTATTCCAGCTACGCAGACCTGCTCACCATGGCAATCCAAGTAGAGAAGGACGAGGAGAATCTACAATACTAAGAGTTCAGAGAAAAAGGCCCAGCACAGGCGCTGGGCCAGTTTCATCGTACCACCTTCATCGTGATTGTACAATCCGGATCGCTCGATTTTCAGATCCGACGGAAAACGAGACGGAAGCATCGAGAGGACTGGCAACGAACACTCCGGAAGAACGCCGATAATAAACACCACCAGCACTTCTCGCCCGCCACTGCGATGAAACGCAGCTTGTCTTCCAATTCAACTTCCTTGTTGCACCAAACACACGACACTTGAAGGTGATAGGCCTGACAGCCTTACTCGCTGAACAGTCTATCCTGTATCTAAATCAAGGTGTACTCTACTTCGAACGAGACCAACAAGTGACCATCTCTTTCATCTTACGGCCATCGATGGAAGTGCTACAGTCACTAGATCCAAGCCAGGTTCGGCAGGGATTTTTGGAGAGCCTGCGCCCAAGCCTCTTCAAGCTTCTGCAGGAACAGGCAGAGGTTTTTGAACCCTTAACTGGGAGATTACAGCGAACTCGCCCGATTCAACACGAGATCCGAGTTAAGCCCCATAAACCTTTTCGCCTGGTCCCGTATCCTTGCTCAGAAAAGCGTTGGGAGATCATCGAGGAGTAAGTTCAGGAGATGTTAGCTGGAGGCATTATCGAACCTTTATTCTCACCCTATGGCTCTCCCGCTTTAAAATACATTGCTTTATTGTTTGACCATATTATTGCCTATCATTTTACTCATAAATTATTGCCAAATAAATGGGTATAATTTTTGGCACAAAATTATGACCATTAAATATGGGCATAATGTAATTGTATACAAAATTTTAAGTTTTAGGGGAGATTAGTTGGTTTGCAGCATAATTTTCCAAAGATATATCAGCCACTGTATTGGTTACCATCTGCATGATAACACCAAAACTGGGGGCCCGAAGTATATTTGAACAATTAAGAAAACAAAAAAAATCCCTTCGAATTTTAAGTTTTTTAAAAATTCTTCAAAAATACTTCAGACCCCCAGTTTTGGTGTCATCATACAGATGGTGACCCTTACGATAGCTGATATACCTTGAAAAGTTATACTGCAAACCAACTAATCTCCTCTAAAACTTACAATTTTTTTATACAATTATTTTATGCCCATATTTAATGGCCACAATTTTGTGCCCAAAATTATACCCAATTATTTGGCAATAATTTATCAGTAAAATAATAGGCAAAAAATATGGTCAAACAATACATCTGTCTGTCAATCGTTCTATCCCCAAAAAAAGATGGCATGATGCGATTTTTCGTGGACTTCTTGTTGTTACAGATCTCTTCAGCTGGTGGGTTGAAGCGTTCTCTATTGGTTCATCAGAAGCATCCCGTCTGACCAAGATCATGAAGACGAGGTCTTCACACGATAGGGTTACCCTCGTGCTATTCTCAGCGATAATGGTTGCCAGTTTATCACCCAACTCTGACAAGACACCTGCACTCGTTGGAAGTCCAGCACTGGACCACTCCAACATACCATCCTCGGGCAAACCCAACGGAACGCCGCAACCAAGAGATCAAAAAAGGCCAGGAGTCAGTTCCTCGAAGTTAGTTCGACCTTATTCTTATCCAAGTAACTCCCTAAATAATTCTAACACTTCTGTCACTAAAAAGAATTCAGGACAAACAGTTCAACGCACCAACTGGATCAAATTTCAAGAAGACAACTGCCCAGATTTTCTCAGACAACAAGACTACTACCCTAGTAGCATCATCTACGCAAGTTTTTCGCACTTCTTGCGCAAAGTTTCTATCGTTCATAATCTTCCGTAAGACTTACCTGTTGTCTGCTTCTG
>JAPYYV010014667.1:0-12785 GCA_030522625.1 Copidosoma aretas
AAGGTTTTCAATCATGCTGAATTTCATTATTATGAGATGTTGTTAGAGACACAAGTCACCTACTTGTAACTTTGGTATTTCAGTGACAATTTTTATTTGGAAAACAATGTTAATTTTGTAGTCAGCAAAGTAAATAAGTAGCACGGTAACATTAAGTTGTATTGGAAAGTATATCATAATAAATGTGTATGGAATATAAAAGACAATGGAAAAAATCCTGTGCAAGTCTCAAATGAATGATCGAATAAATAATCGTCAAAGAAACAATTAAAAAACCTCTGTGGAAATAAGCTAACGAGCTTGTGGCCTGCACGTGTGTGTATAAAAAGCATTTAGCCCTGCGCCTTTTCCAACTTCATCGCGCGCTAACGCAATCAACGCCGCGAAGGCTCGATAATTGCTGATAATTCGGCAGAACCTCGTTAAGACGCTCATCAAGAAACGGCAAGGCGACGAGCGGAAGATGGAAGGGGGTTCAAATGCTTTTATTTAATTATTTCTCGATTTCGATAACTCGACGTCGACCTTTTCGCTCGTCGTCTTCGAGAAGAGAGAGCGAGACAGAGGAAGAGGGGGAGGAGTGTCTTGGCAGAAGACCCATAGGCTTATTGGTAAGAAAGACGTTGAAGTGTATATATACGTATGTACACGGTAAGTGTGGAAGATGCAATAAGCTGTCGAGAAATGGGTTCCATTGGCGTTTATTTACTTTGGAAATGGACGCGATTCATGATTATTTCAATTACATATTTTTGTTGCAAAGAGAGCAGTAATTTTCTAGTTGATGGAAAATATTGATGACGTTATATTATATGTTGAGGCACCATAGTTTTTGGATTTGAAAAATATTAAATAAGATCGACGAGAGGCGAAATAAATTATAACGAAGTTACGACTAATGTGTTTGTACAAGTAAATTGATAGCGAATTATAGAATCAGCATTAAATTTCCTTCGATAGGCTCGCGTGTAATCTATTTTATTGTTATCGGGAAGCCAGAAAAATCATGAATATTTTAATTCACAAGTGCGCGTACTTATCCGCAGATTCTACGTTAAATTATTTGCTCGACCGTCCAACAGTTTGACTCTTTGATAAATTATATCACAACATCCGTAGTCACTATCTGTTATCACCCGAGGCGCACTCCTCAAAAACAATCTACGAATAAGAAATTGACGATCACCGACCGTGCCTACTGTATTTGTAAAAAAAATTTGAGTAAAAACTTTAATCCAAATTTAAAAACTATCGTTGTAGATGCGATCAATAGTCGACTTTTCATGCAATCTTCATTCATCATTCCAACGCACTCGGATGTTTTCCACTCCGCGCACCGACTTCAAACGCCCGCGCTGTGCATTAATTCATCGTCCAATCAAATCTTGCCAGCGTTTAGCGGAAAACGAGAGCGGCAACAGCAGCAGCAGCAGCAGCAGCAGCATAATCCAAAAGCACACCCCCGTAAGACGCCTGCTGTCCCTGTATATATGTGTGCACTTGGGTACGAGGGAACGGGGGAAGCAGAGCAGGAGCGAGAGCCGCGGAGGAGAACAAGAGAGATAAGGCCGCCCAATTACCGAGTAATTGTGTAAAGACGTCACTCCGGCTAAGAGGATTTCTCGCTCTTGCTCTCTCCCCCGGCGCTGCTGGGCGCATTGTGCGCGAGCTCGACTTCGCCCCGGCCGGTGTACCTATATATATATCCTGCGGGGTGTGTTCGTGTTGTACGTGCATGGATCCTGCGTCTCTCTCAGGGACCAAGAGTCGCGGCGAACGGTTAGTTTCCCATTAAAATTCAACCCTCCCGTGTACAATGATGTACGCTCGGGATGAGTTTTGCAGTCTACAATACGCGTATGGTATAGGGAACTCACTGGCCCCGAAAGCTGCAGTATGTATTATTACCGACTGCTTCGATGGCCAAAAGTGTACCGATACCGCGAAGCTGTACCGATTGCTCAGAGTATCGCGCGATCATCGCCGAGTGAATATCGTTTACCGTTTGGTTTCCACGATCTCGCACTCGATATAGAATACACGCTCGTCGCGAAAAGAAAAGCCCCGGTATTTTTGTACAAGGCTCGTCCGGTTTGATACTTATATCGCTCCCCTGTTTGCAGAGATACACCGAGCGCGATGACGCAAAAATCATGAGCGTATGCTACGCGTATGATGTATGTGACGGTGCTGGAGCAGTTTATTGATTTCCGACGCTGCGGCTCTTCATTATCTCTCTGCAACGACGCGCTTTCGTAATCTGTGCAATGCAATCGTCGTTTACTCGTATACGACCACCGCGCGTTCACGCACGGAGATAAAGATCACGTGTCGTCTGCCGCAGTATCATCGGGTCGGGGTAAAAAAAGTCTCGTCCGGTTCGTCAAAACGCGCCTTCCGCGTCGAACGACACTGCGGTGAACTTTTCCAGGTAGTAAGGGAAAATTTAATCACGCGCGCAGTTGGGCCGGGAAATAATGATTTAAAAAAAAAAAAAAAAAAAAAACAACCGGAAAATCCCGCGTAGGTCGCGTATAGTCACCGGATCGAATTAGTTTTGCCAGGCGCAAATTGAAAAATCTCTTAAAGCGAGGCAGGTCTGGCCGACGGAGCGTGGGTTGTTTTTTTTTTCCCCGTACGTATATAAAAAGTTCGAGAGAGCGCGCGCGTCGGTTAGCAGGCGGGCAAGAGGGGGGGGGGAAAAAAAAATCGTAAAAAGTCACGTGTGTGTGTGTGTGTGCGGGGGTTGGTTGTTGGGGGTAGAAGTTTGTGCGCGGTGCGCCGCGAAAACTCGTTTAGCGAGATGAAAGGCTCTCTAACGACTTATTTTCGATAAGGAAAAGTTGCGGCTCTTTTCCGCTCCCCCCGCTCCTTCGACCCGAGCGGGGGGGGGGGGGGGGGCGGATTTTTGCTCGGTTCCCCCCCCTGGCGTGTCCAAGCAGGCAAATTGTTTTTGTTACGCTTTTGACTCGCTTTGTGCTGGCATTAAATTTCAAATCAAGTTTTATCACCCCCTGCATTCGAGTGACTTTAATTTAGGGTGAGATTTCTTTTTTTTTTTTCCTCCCTCTCTCTTCCCATTTGGCTCGTTATATTCATTTATATTCATTGCGCGTACGCGATGGGGCATATAACACTTTGTTCAATGATAAATAGAGAGTCTGTGATTTGTACGGTACAGCGGAGGGGGACACTATTTGGTGGTATTTTGACCAAATACCCAATGTAAAATGTATCTCAAGCACCTCTATCCGATCACGTACGCCGGTGCGTATCAGTCGATCAACTGGGTGATACCATTCGTCACTACCTGGTAGCAGTGTTGGGTTTCCTAAAACGCGTCGCAAAAAATGATTGAAACTAGTCCATGCTCCGATAATTTCTCAATCGAGCGATCGCGAACTATCTGGCGCTCACGACGGAATAGAAATATACGATTGTCTCACTGCTCAAAAGCCAGCCACGAAAGAATGTACATTGAAAACAAAAAAGCATTGCCACACTTGCGAGTAATAATGACACTAGAAAACAGCGTGACGAATCGTTATTTTAACTCCTACACCCTGCATCCATAAAAACTCATCCCCTCCTCGGTATAATGATCTTCCTTCTTCGATCGGCCCGAAAAACAGAATAAAAGAACTCGATAGCCGCCCTTGCCTGATACCATCTCGCACCGCTGCCCCGCACGCGCATTGCCCACATGTCCTCCGGCGAAAGTAGCTGGAACTACGGAAAAAGAAAAAAGAAAAAAAAAACGAAGAAACCCGAGAAAAAAGTAAATCCAAGGACGACGACCACGACCCTATACGTCTACATACACAGCGGCACGGCCGACCGCAAAAACGGAAAAATCCCATCGGGGCCGGCAGCAGCTCGGGCGTAAAATCAATGAAAAGTCAATTGCTTCCCTTCCCCAACTCCACCGCTCGCAACTTAGGGTGTCCCTCCTGCGCCGCTCCCTCGAGCTCTTGTTCCACAATATTTATTCGCTCTCGCGGAACGCCCGGGTAAAAGACTCGTCCTCTCTTCTCCTCGTCGCGTGTGTCATGCTTACAGTGGATAAACTACGGCGGCGATTTCTCCGTCCGATCGTATATATGTGTATACATCGCGGGGCCGGTGCGCCCTTGCACGGGCTTTATTGGATTTCCCGTGGGCCGACTGTGCGTATAAATATACTTTCTCCGTCCGTGCGCCCGTAACGTGCGCGTATATGCCCACCATACTCGTATACTTACACACGCGGGCGCAGCGGCAAAGGACCAACCACGCCCCGGTCATTTGGCTTGACTTCATAAGTCATTAGAATCAAAAACCCCCGCGTTGACGGGGCTGATGTTCCTGGCTTGGTCCGCGTACACATGTGTTATGCGTACTTTGTGCGAGTGCGTGTACGTGTGTACGGTACGTAACGAAATTACATCAATCCCATTTCACATCGTTTTCGTCGCCCAACAGAGCTGAAGCAGCGATCGAGTCTGTACACACTCTTCTTCTTCTCCGACAACAACTGTTATGCGCCTCTGAATCGATCGGTGCGAGAGATATTCTTTAAGTATACAACGTTGGGATTGATGCAGCTCAGGGGATGATGGGGTTGTAAACTATATCCCTCGTATACGACGATGCATGCGGAATTACTCTGTAGACTGTCGTGCGCGTGATTCGTCAGTTCTATATTTTTCCACGTACACTCGATAGCGTTCAATTCGTTCTGAAATCCTTCAAAAGTACAGAATATACAGTAGTATACTTTGGTAAAAATACACACCCGTTGATACGAACGAATAATAAAGGACCCGCCCACCGGTCCCGAATAATGCCGCACGAGAATTTAATTTCCCGTCGTATACGCCGGAGAAAATGCGGGGCGAAAAAAAGAAAAAAAAACATTGACGACAAAACCTGCGATGTCGTACAGCGCGCGCGACACGTCGAAGCGAAAATGACAGAGCTGTTAACTCGGGTGTGCTAACGAAATTAATAACTCGAGGCTGGGGGTATACTGCACAGGGGAGTCTATTGAAGAATGATTGCAACAGATTGGCGACTGCAGCGCGTGCGACGCGCTTATTGTCGTGCAAATGCGTTTGACGATTTATTTCTTCCCGCATTTCGTCCAACGATGTTCTTGGCCTTCGTTTTCTCTTCATCGAAAAGTTGATTCGGTGACGCGATGGACAGAAAGCCCGCGGGGATAAATGCGTGAATTCATATGATAATATTTCTCTGTTCACCTCAACCATGGATATAATACGTTGGCCCCACTCTGCATTCGCTTTTGACTCGAATGGATATTTTCGACGATTTTTCACGCACATCTTTACTCGATACACTTACTCACCACTTCTTTGACCTGTCAGAAAAGCCATATTGCCAAAATATTTCGGAGGTAAAACAGAAAGGGACTTGTCTCAGTCACTCCAATAACGTAACAATAATCATGACAGCTGAAGAGTAACCCAAGTGCCGGCGAACATGTTTAAATCCAAAATCACCGCGCGCGCCGCTGCTAATTAAAAACACCTCGAAGCCCCGAGGGCTGGGAATAAAAGCCGAAGGCTCTCCGCGGGATCTCCAGAGAGCTGCAGCCGCGGTATACATCGGGGGAAGGACGAGGAGCCGCTGCATCCAAGTCTAAGGGTGTACGGGGGGCAAAGAGGCCGCGAGGACACGAAAACGAAGGGGAGAGCCGCGCGGGCACTTTGATCGGGTAAATTCGTTTATGCGAACGCGTCGTCGGGCCGACGGCGGGGGGACGTTAGGAAACGCCGCCGACGGATATATCGGCTTTTTTGCGCGATGTGCCCCGTGCCTTCTTAACTTTGGGAGGAATTTTTTCTCGGCAAGGCGCGCTGAGATTTCTCTGGATGCTATAGCATATATGATTATCGATCGAACGCAGCAGGGAGAAATTGTTTTGACCGAGGTGTTGTCCAGGGTTTTGAGGGTGTTGGAAGCACTGTGAGTTTGGAAGATTGAAGAAAGCCACTCGTGGCCACGATCAAGGATCCGATCAGTCAGAGAGCAAAGGTATGTTTTAATTTGTTCAAACGACTGATGCCGTTCATGCGTATAGCAGTGAGGAAAAATTGAAATTCCCAATGCTTGGTTCTACTTTGACGGTACTTATTTTTCGTGCGATCCCAACATCTTGCACTACTCCATTCATGGTCATGAAAAGCTGAGGTACAATATTATTATTAAAAAACTTTCATCAAAAACGTTCATCATCAAAAAGCTAAATGAATATTTTCCCATTTACAACCAAAAATATCTGACCTTGAACTCACCCCAAAGTAGCGAGAAGAGTTGTTGCCTGCCGCTCACGAACCAATGCATGTACGAAACCTTGCGTTCGTCGACGAAATTCTGAAAAAAGAGGAAGGAGCAGCGAGCGACATCAAAGTTTGGCCGGTGTAAAGCCAACATACATCTTCCTACACCAGCATCAGAGAAGCCAAAGGCAGCCAATCAAGGCTCGAGAACAAAAAACCGCGCTCGCTCCTGCCTGACATCACCGCGTGTATAGAAACGAAAACCGGAGTTTTCGCAAACGCACCTGCAGCACACCCTGACGGTACGAAACGGGAAAAGTACGCTGGGAATGGAAGTTTCGAAGAGAGGGGGGGGGGGGGGGGGGCGAAAAACAAAAATGAGGCGTATCCGACGGAATGGGAGTGGATGAAAAACGCGGACAAAGGGGAAGAAGAGCCGAAGAGTGAAAAGCGATGGAAAATGGAAGCGGGCGAAAAGAAAGCTCGTGGTATTTTCACTCGCGGCGGTGGGGAGCGAAGAACGGGCGGGGGAAGAAAAAAAGGGAAGCCCGGAGTGTGGTAAAGGCGCGTGGGATGTTCCCAATGTGTGCGCGCGGAGGCGCGGAGGAGGGAGGGCTGGCGGCGGTTGAAAGAACCAATTTTGCCCTAATAGAAAAATCCTCGGCGCTCGAACCCAATTTATAAGCCCGCAAACATGGCTGGCTCGGGCTGGTTAGTTGCTTGTTGACTGTGTGTATGTATACATATATATGTACGCGCAGTGCATCGCGTTGGATTTTCGTACAAAGGAGGGGAGAGGGTGTATGGGTGTGCGAGCGCGACGCCTTTCCCGCTATTTCCGCGCTCCACTACCTGTATTTTCCGACTCGATTGTGCGCATCGCACTGCGGGGAAAAACACGTTCGGAAGGATCGAGGGAGGAAGAGGGTTTTCGCGCGAGCTGACGGCTTTTCCGCCTCGATTGGCGGACGGGCGTGCAGCATCCGAGGCACCGTGAATAGAAGAATCGAGTTTCGGGGGTGCCGGGGAGAATGGAGTGTATTTGGGATTTTCGCGGATTTTCAGATCGATTCGGGTAATGTAGTCGGGATCGGGTCGCGTGGACGAACAAATTGTATACTGTTGGACTCTTTTTTTTTCTCCCCGTAGTTTTGTGTTGCGTCGCAAAAAAAAAATTATTCTGTATCTTCGGAATGCAGAGTTATTACAATATTATGTCGCAAAAAAATTGTATTTCCACGATCCGAAAGAGGGGAACGACAAAGAGGAATCATCTTCAATCACCAAGTATTTGAGTTACTCCAGCGGACAAAGGCAGTCCTGTTTACATACTCTGGATTTTGTAGAAGTTTGTGGTATCTCGAACCATTGAATTTGACGCAGTGAAACATTATAGGTAGTTTCGAGGGCATGTCGTGTTCTGTCGACTGTACTAAAAGCCGTCCTGTAGCTTACATAAATAACGAGAGTAATAAATACAACTGTTGGATGATCAACATCAAACGATAAACATAAATAAATAAATAAATAAATAAATAAAGCCGGTTTACTTCGAATCGTCAAGATGAATATCTGATGTGCTATTTTTTGACGGTTAAACCTATGTATCCGATGTTAAATGAACAAAATAAACGCGGGCCATCACTCTCCTTCCACCACGTTATCTGCAAAAACTCAATCTCGTCCCATCTGAGTTCTCTCAACAAACTTTTAACCCTCGCCTCCGGGAAAAAAAAAAAAAATACATAAACTCAAACAAACCCCCAGCTACTTCCACTCGGACGACAATTAAATTGAGCCCGCAGTACGGAGAGCGAGGACCCACCGCTGCGCGAAAACTCGAGCCACCCCGAAACGAGCAGGACCCGTCCTTCGGCTCCTATCTTATCAAAATTCGCGATCGGCCTGCCTCTGCTGTGCGCAAACGCAGCAATTACAAACTCCATTACCTCCTACATAGGCCCCCTTTTGGTCCCTCATGTATATACACGTACGTATGTTGTGCGCATACGCACGAGCACATGAAAGAAAAAGCTCCGAAAACGAGCAAAACTTACACACATGCACACGTAACACAATATATATATATACAGCACCAAGAGACCTCATCCACTGCAGCGACACATGGTCAAGGGTACGTAGCAGCGTAGGCATCAGCGTCGGGGAAAAGGGGTACAGGCGCACAAAGGTATCCAGCAGAGATAAATAGAAGCTCCGAGCGTCTCTCGGCTGGTGATGTGCGGACATATGCACGCAGCGTGCAGTCAGTTCCAGCCTCTCTCTCTCTCTCTCTCTCTCTCTCTCTCTCTCTCTCTGTCTCTGCTCCCTCGATTATTATTTGTTTATTATTACCTTTTTCCTTTTTTCTACGCTCCATTAACATCTGCAGGAGCTGCTGCTGCTGATGCTGCTGCTTCTGCTCTGCGTAGTCTAAAGAGATCCGATTAGGCGATAAGAGACTATATACTCCGGGCTAATCGATTTTTGATGCAGGATAACGATGGGTTAAAGCTCGACTGCATTTTCGTGACTGTTGAGTCGTTGTGAATAGCTGGTGTATTATGCCTGTACTTTGGGGTGTGCTGCAGCGTAATGCTCGTGGCTCCTTTTGGATTGGTTAAAAGTGTTTATTGCGTACAGTGTTGCACCAAATGGTTATTAGTGATGGTAAAAAAGTTAGAGCTTACCATCAATAAATATGTACCGCACGTAAGAAAAAAAAGGACAAAGTTTTTCGATTGAATTTTAAAATAATTTCGACGTCTCGGAACTCAACGACTTTGATCGTGCAAATTGACATTTATTGCAAAGAAAAGCTTATTCGAGCAAATAATTGGCTGTTTCAATCGTTCTGATCCTTTTCAAGGGCACACCGTCTTCTAAGGATCCGAGATTTCGTTGTTTTCAAAGAAAAAGGTTTTAACAAACAAGACGAGCGTCCGAATCATGGGAAAAGAACGTTGATAAAACTTTGGGACGTGATTTCTGGTATGTATCTCGTGCATGTATCAATAAAATATTCCAAAATTATTCATACCGATGTATCATTAGCCTCGCGAAAATTCGAAGCCGGTAAAATATTTTGATTCAAGAAATTTCCCATAAAAAATGACAGTGATCATAACGAACGGAATTAGGATGGAGCGAAATCGTTTCGTTCACTCCCGGGGCGCGCGACTCCACCCTCCGCGCGCCAAAAATCAATCCCAAGCAGCCCGATTCCCCGGCGTTGTTCTCGCAAATTAACCCTCACTTCGTTATAGCAGCAGCAGCAGCCAGAGAGCGCTTCCAGCCCCGAGGTCAAAAAAGCGCCTCGAGCGCGAAACGCGGAGCGCGAGAGCCGATTTGATGAAAATTAGATCCGATCGCGTTTCAGGGGCGCCGACGACGACTTTTCTACCGTACACCACCGCCACACCGCTCCCCAAAGAAAAAACTCATCCGCCCGCCCTTGCGTTTGTACACATATATATGCATGTACGTAAGTATGTGTGAGAAAACGAACTCTGCAGCACGTGCGCGTCGCGCCCCGAACGGAGGAGATTCCCACTTACTTGGCCCTTCTCTCGCACCCCCCCCCCCCCTGCCGCCCCTGTGTTCTCCTTTCGCAGTTTATTTAACAGCGCCCGGAGCATCGGTAAATACCGGCTTTGAGCGAAATTGGCCCCGGGCGAGCGGAGAGAGAGCGCCCGCTCTTCGGATAGTCAACGTACCGCTAAACGCCCATTGGAGGACGCGTTTGTCGCCTGTCGTATACCTACAACGCAAGTACGACCCTTCGTTCTCTTCCCGCTGCTGGGCCTTCCCCTCGCTCGTATTTTTTCGCCCTTGCGCTCCGGTGTGCGTCCGTACCACAGCGCGTGTACGCGTTGTAAATTATGCGCGTACCGACACGCGTGATGTTTGGTACATGCGCCGCGCGAGCTGCGGGGAGCGAAATTTAATTTTGTCCTTTTTGCGGGGCGACGAATCGTTTCGGATGCGGTTCCATTTTTCGGTGTTGTTTTTCTCTCTCTCTCTCTCTCTCTCTCTCTCTCTCATCGCATCCAACAGCTTTGGTGAAAATAACGATGCGTCGTATCACGAATAAGACCGAGAAGAGAAAAAAAAGGTCAAAAGTCGAGTATGCCTATAAACGCGCTTGAAACAATCACAGCACCGAATGGTACGTCTTGGTCGCTCAAACGAAATACAGCCCCAGCCTTATTTGTACATCCTATCCGATCGACCGTCACCGATACCCTTATCCAGCCAGCAGGAGAGCAGTGGATTCTCAGAAGCACGCATAGCATATATAATAGTATCCGCTCGAAGCAGCAGTCGACGAGGAATCAAAGGATGCCTAGAGGAAGATCAACGACGATCCGTACTCTCTGCTGCAGGGCCAGCCGATAATTACAGCACCGATATCTTCGTCGACCGGCTGCAGATGATGGCCATTCGATAAATTAGCCCCGCTGTCTAGCTGACGCTCTGTAACAGCTGTAGGTACAACGTGGCCGGGCTCCAAAGAGCGGCACACCAGTGGGTCAATTCGGTAATAATGATGATCACGATAACACCAATAACGATATCTCGCTGGGGGTCGTGTTATGCAATCAAGGACGATACGCCGAAGAAAAAATATCCCACGGTCGTTTCGATCGCGGAGACGCGGCCGTGGAAAAGCACAAGATGAAAGCTCGGCCGGTCGGTCGAGTCCCTCGCGAAAAGTGACTCGTGAATCACACCCGATCGCTTCGGCACGGCGGCCGTCTCCGTTCAAAGAGTCACGCCACGGCTACGCGTAAGTATATACGGGTGGTTATCGAATAACTCGATGAAATCCTGCCGCCCGAATCAGGAGGAAGAACAGAGGACGACAACGCGAGGCAACGCTCTCTAACTTTCGACGGGGGCAGAGCTGCACAGCCCGCGAAGCCCCGGCGGCTGCGGCTGCTCCCCGTTGTTCATGGCTCGCTGCGGAGCACACGGATTCGCGGATCCTCCCTCTCCTCCGGATGTGTACAACCATATGCACGGAATGTACCCCACGCATCACGATCGTTTCCCGGCGTTTGATGTACCTCTTACTTTTTAGGTCGGGTTCCGTCGGATCTCGAGCTGTTTCCTCTTCCGTTCGCCTTCTCTGTGATGATTCATCGCAGCAGAGCTTGCAGGAACGCATTGGCTTCCGTACAGTGTAGGTCTATTCGGAACTATTATACCCTCATCAGATTTGCATTAGTCGGAGAAACTACTAGTGCCGCGCATCACAGGCATTAGTGTACGCGCGTGTACAAGTATATATAGCGTACGTACGACGCGAAGGCTCGGACAGAAGCTCTGTACGGTCCTGCGGGACTGGCTTAACGCACGCGCGCATGCAGACGTGGAAAGCCAAAGACCAGAGGAGGAGGAGCAGGACAAGAGGGGCGGAGGAGGGACGGAGAAAGACGATAAGGAGGAGACGATGCAGCGACGCGCGGGGCGAGGGCTGTGGAGGGCTTCCGAATCTCGACGGCAATTGGCGGGAGCAAGACAACGGCTGCGGGTGATGGAAGAGCCGACTGAGAGAGAGATAGATGTAGTAGTAGTAGTAGTAGCAGCAGCAGCGGCGGCGGCTGCAGTATACACAGTTAATTAACTCGGAGCGGCGGTAACGATGACGACGACGACGACAAGGATGTACTATATGCGGGAGCACGTGCTCTGGGGGAGGGAGGAAGGAGAGGGTTAAAGGAAGACGGAGCTCCCTCCTCCTCCTCCTGGGAGTGACTCGAATAATAAAAGAGGAGGGGGGGGGGGGCTGACGAGGGTGATTCTCTTCCGCCGCAACTTACTTCATCCCCCTCGTTCCGCGCGAAGGGGGTGCTACGTAAACTCACCTCCGACGTGCCTCCGCAGGGAAAGCTTATTATACCCTGTTCGCGGGATACGTGATGCGTTTGCCCCGGTGGTGGTTCTCATCTCGCGCGATCGTGGACTTTGGATTCCACACTTTTGCCTTTTTTCTTGTCGATCGGACATTGCGATCCGTGTAACGAGCCCGAGGCTTACAAATGCGTTTAGTCCTTCCCTGATTGCTCCCCCGGTACGTGTCTCGTACGTCTGTCGGCGCGGAGTAATGGGATTTGTTGGAACCGATCCACCAGGATCGTTACAACGATGTAAGTACGGAAAGTTGCTCTCAAGATCATTATTACCAGTGACTGCAGTTGACTCATGACTAATAAATGTCCAAGCACGTATGAGTGAAAAGTTACTCGAAATGAGAGAAAAATAATCGGTTCCTCGTTGTGATGAGAGAAAAACGTCCCCTTTCGAACGCAGATAAGAGTAAGTGAAAGGCAATAATTACGTATTTTACTTGTTAAAAATAGTAGATTTCCTACCATGGGCACGAAATAAAAAAATCACGCCCGAAGGGCGGGGTTTTTATATGTTTGTGCCCAAGGTAGGAACGACGTTGGCACACTTTGGGCCCGCGAAATCACTTTGTGCCCTAGGGCAGAAAAGTACTTT
>JAPYYV010014668.1:0-18009 GCA_030522625.1 Copidosoma aretas
ATTGCCTCACAGATGTGCCACATTTCCTATACATAGATATTTTTATGTTTTCTGTCTCTTTCTAAGATCGCGCTTTCTCTCTCTTGCCGGGGGAACTCCTTTAAGAGAGATCTCTTCCGAAAGCAATAGTTTCTATAGTTTTATTATGTGTTTGACTTTCTTCTAGTTGTTTTTCGCCGACTTAGCTGCGTTGACACTCTTTATAATTCTCGCTATTCCATCAGCTACAGCGCCAGCTGCACTTAAGCCAGCGAACAACGGAATCAAGGGTGAAGCTCCACCAATTTTAACAGGAAGACGGAACATACGGGGGATTTTAATACGCTTTTTGCCACCAGATTTTTTTTACTGCACTACGAGCACCTTTTAATGCACTACTGAATACTTTACGAGCATTTTTTCTCTCAGTATTCATTTCATGCGAGGCTGCTTTAATAACTTCACTCAAAGCAGTATTAACTTTCTTCTTCATAATACATTTATTTTTAAAATTTTTTTTCTTTTTCTGTTTTGAACCCATACCTAATTTACTCTTAAGCTTAATAGCACCTGTTACCAGAAAAGCTTCTGATTTTTCACCAATACTCAAATCTAAAGCTTTAATTATTTGCCAAGCCCTCTCAGCTAACATGTTATCCGCTATGTTTCTAGCCTGAAGATTGTTTCGATTTTTCATGTAAGCTATATCGTGCTCTTTGCATGCCGTATCCAGAAGATTCGCTCTAGGATCATCCATAGTGAGATGTTCCGTAAGTTTAGTACCTGGACCACAGTACTGATAGCCTGGCAAGTAAACTTCTACAGGTAAATAATTTATGATTTTATTTACAAGACCGTATCCCCTCTTAAAATGTATGATCATTACTCTTCGGAGGTTGGATCATGATTTAGTATTAGTAAAAAAAATTTCACTACTTATGGTAGAAAGATAATTTGTAATAAAATGTATATAGTTAAGACTGAGAGCAATAGTATAAAGTGCTGTCACTATCTCTCTTGCAGTTCAGTTGTAATTAATACGCCATACAGTTTAGACATGAATTTTAAAGAACAATCTGTAAAATTACAAGTACCAAACGTTGACACTATTGTAGAACAAGAAAAACAGTTGAATCGTCATGGTACGCTTCTTCCTGATAATATTCAAGCTGTATTTTTTGTTCCATCCAACTGCGGTAGAACCAATAGACTATTAGCACTGATAGTACATCCTAATGAAGTAAAGTTTGAAAATGTGTACGTGTATTCAGAGTCACTTAACCAACCAAAATACAAATCTTTAAAAGAGCTATTGTAACCTATAAATGATGCTCTACCAAATTCTGTCATGATTTTAGATGATACAGCTTGTGAGAAACAGGATAATGTAAAAGCAGTTTTCTGCATGGGAAGACATAAAAATGCAGACTGCTTCTATCTTTGTCAATCATACGCTTAAGTGCCAAAGCACCTCGTAAGAGATAATGTCAATCTTTTGGTGTTGTTGTGCCAATATGAAGTCAATTTAAGTCACGTTTATAATGATCACGTAAATTCAGATATGCAATACATTTAATTAAAATATTTATGCTCCATCTGTTGGAATGATGATGGATTTGGATTTTTTGTTGTGGACAAAGATAGACAAATAAATAATGTACGATACAAAAAAGGGTTTGATAAGTTTGCCATAAATATGGGATGTAAATAATGTGATTTGAACAGTCCGCTTTGAGACATTGAAGCATAAACATGTATGAGCAAAACAAAATGTACTTCAACAATTTGTTAAGGCAATAAAAATCGTTAGAAGAAAATATAGACAGTTGAAGTTTGGGCAAGATGGGGTAGAAAAAATTCCTAGTAAAACTCTCAAGCCGATTGCAGATCCTGTGAAGGAAATCGTTACTAAAACTAAAAAGAATGGCAAAAAAAAGTAAATCTGTAATTCATAATTATTTTAATGATAATAAAGAAGGTAAAGTTGTTGACCAAGCGGATCAAGAAAGATACAGTAATAATAAAGATTGTGAAATGATGTTTCAGTCTGTTGCTAGTGAAGACGATAATGAAATGGATAATACCACTCAAAATCCAACTAAGGATAGTATCCAGTCAAATGGAAATTCAGCAAGTTATTAATACTTACAAATACTTGATCAAAATGAGAAAATCCTGTTGGATTTGATGCATGGAGTACGACAGGAAAATGAAATATACAAGCTGGGTGATGCACCAATATATTTTGAAAAGAATCAAATTAAGATAAATGACTTAAAATATCCAATGAGTAATGGATTAATAGAGCCACTTGTGAAGAAATATCCCAATAAATCTCGTATTACAGAGAATGATTTAGAAAAATATTACATGATTTTCAAAATTTTGAGTTTGCATCGAAAGGGATTTAACGAAAATGGACCTATACAAACACATGATACCAATAAGTTTAATGAACTTAACAATTCAATGTTTGATGTTATTGCTAGTAAAAAAGAAGGTTCATTGCTTCCTCGTTATAAAATTGCTCGGGTGATGCAGCAAGTAGATTAGGTAAACTAGGACGATCCTAATGAGTTAGTCGATCGTTTACGGTTGTTTACGGCTAAAAAATCGGCAGGAAACACAAGTCATGACATTAAAATTATGTTACTAATCAAGGAGCTGCGTGAGGCAGGTTAGGTATACTAAAGCACCCAGCTATTTTGTTCAAGTTTCAAAATAGACTTTGATTTATTTGGTCATAGACTGGGTAAGATCAAACTTAGTAGTCGAGGTTCTCCTGGTATTAGATACAAAATTTCTACCGATGGATAGTATGATTTAGGTTATAAAATATTGTGCGATGTTGTGACACCGAAACAGCCTTAATATGCTGTAAACTATGCTTACTTCAATGAAAGAATTAAAAGTATTGACAAAGAAATAGATGGCCTTTGAATTTTTATATACAATTTACGAAAAAATTTCTCAATTCTTAAAGCTAATTCTACAACAGTAAACTAAGACGTTAAATACATGGAATAAGATATAGAAGAGCTCTTCAAAGCAGCACTACGTAATTATCCTTCCAGGAAATTGGACGTGCGTGGTTTAGATAAGACTTGGCAAGCAGACCTCGTCGAGATGCAACCATACGCTTATGAGGACGAACGTAATGGGTACGTGCTTACCCTGATCGACGTTTTTTCTAAATATGCATAAGCCGTCCCCATTAAGAAAATAACTGGTGAAGATGTGTCAGCAGCGATGAAATCTATATTTAAAAAAGGTAGAATACCGGCCAATTTACAAACTGATCGCGGTAAGGGATCCTACAATTCGAGTTTCCAAAGTCTTATGCGAGAATATAAGATAAACTTATACTTGTCTTACAGCAACCTTAAATCATCTGTATGAGAACGGTTCTATCGTACTTTAAAAAACTTATTGTGGAAAAAATTAAGGTTCTAAAAAAGTTATAAATACCTCAATATTGTGTAAAAATTAGTCAACTCTTATAATGGTAAAATTCATCAAACAATTGGTATGAAGCCTAAAGAAGTCAGTGCAGACAATGAAGTTCAAGTGCTGAGAAAATGTTTTAAAAAATGTGAAAGTATCAGCAAACTAGAGTCTAAATTCAAAGCTGGTGATCGAGTTCACGTGAGCAAGGCAAAACAAGCATTCGAAAAAGGTTACACAGCAAATTGGTCGTGCTTCTGCATAAACTGACGCAGAGTGGCCAGAAAAAGGAGAGAGTTCCGTGGCCCGAACGAGGAGTGGGTGGTGGGCCCGCACGCAATGTAGCGTCGGTGGCCTGAATAAGGAGAGGACGGTGTAACCTCACGTTACTGCCGCAGCGTAAGCTGAAAGAGAAGCAGGCGGCCTGGCCCGGTCGAGGAGAGGGTGATAGGCGCTTGGCGAGGATAGGGTGGCGGGGTGGCGTGCGCGCACATCGCGCTGCATCGTCGCCGGAAAGAGGAGAGGGTGGCACACACTTGCAACTTGAGGCCGAAAGTCCATGACACAGAGTTGTGCGAGAACTGTTGGAAGATGAGACAGAGGTTTCGCTTACTGGCTTCTGCTCGTATTTTTGCTTACACACGTGACATATATAACTTATACAATACATTTGTGTGTCTGACGTGATACATGTTTAAACTACTTCACCTGTCAAACTAACCATCATCATAATCGGAGTTTTAAATAATTTTTTACTCAAAATCTGTCCAATAGTTTGTTTAGCGGTAATAATAACTTTTGTTCAGGATAGCCTAATCTACAACATATCTAAATTTGAGCCGAATTGACTGGGACCTCAAAACACGGGGGTTTGTGCGGGGTCCTTTTTGTTCTCACAGAGAGCGATATCTATTTTATGCGGTAAAAAGTCTTGAAACTTGTATGTAATTCAGCAACTATTCTTAGCTGGAAGCTAGCAATTACTGTTGGAAATTCTATTCAGCTTCGCGAGATTGATCTGTAACATTAGTGCATGTAATTATTACTATGATAGACGTAAAAACCCAAAAAAATTATTCTTACCTGTTATGTATCAAAGCTTCCTACACAGGATAACGCTATCGTTTAGAGAATCAACTACTATTCGTGGTATCAGGTTGCTTGAAGGCTTCTGCTTTCTTTTAAGTCCGGTCCTACTTGAATCATTGGTAGATAATATAATGAGCTCCGCCAGCTGTGCCACTTCCTGATATACAGCTAACCCCTCCACTGCGGCTACGTCCTCCATTTTCTGCGTCTTTACGGCAGCATCCCCCTGTCTAGCCTCTCCCACCAGATTTACTGCTTTCTTCCCTCCTAGCTCTTCGCTTAGACTTGCTGATTCCCCCCTCCATTATGCTGTGGTGGATCCACGGTATGATATCTGTATGTCCAGGCTGAAGATAGCGTTTATCGTCCTGCACTCTTAACGCAAGTTTTTTTTCTTTTTCGGTAAAGAGCTGATGATTCCATGATCTTATAGTTTTTTGCTCTCGAATCGTGCTACAGTTTTCACGCAAGCGCCTAATTTATCTTCAAAGGTAATTGTAGCCTTTACTATTTAGCTCTTAACACACTTAGCTTTTTTCAATGGACTTTGATCTTGAATTCTAGTGCTATATATTTTGCTTTTTAATCCTAAGAATTCCAAAATTACTTATCCATTTTATTCATTCTTCATACGACCAACAACTTTTTATTAATACAAGGCATATTTAAATCATTGTCAGAAAGATAATCCGATGTGTCAAATTCCATAATATTCTAACGCATCACATTACACATACATTTATTAGTTTTTTCATATACAAGACTTTCAGTACCGGTATACAACAGTTTGCACTGATCCGCCACTGATCTGCCATTTGACTTTTCAACACACTTAATCCCACGTATATTGGTTTTTAATAGATATATCAGTGCGCAATAATTGTATAGCTACCAGTTTCTCATCAAATATGTCACAACTATGAAATTTGGTCGTGCAATATAAGCCTCGGCACCATACTATCTATTTCACTTATTCAAGAGCTGAACATCAACGCGCTTGCGCTCATCATCTATCTTTTTGCCGTAAATAGCATTATTAAACAACTTATACAGCATCTTTTCGAACTCATTCTTAGCATTTTGACGCTTTCCACTATTTAGGTTATCTTGAGGCCCTGAGTGACAGTCTGCTTGAGGGTGCAAAAATGTAAAACAACGTTTTTTGTCGTACAGAGTAGTAAGTAATTTTTTTTGTTTGGATCCTGGAGGGGTCATATGCTCAGCACAGAATGGTAAATTTTTATGAGCATTGTGGAGCGTTTTAGAAAAAAATCCTGCCTAATTTCAGCTCTTGATATTAATATCAACCCGTTCCCCACACGACTAAATTTTGAAATGGAAAATAACTTGGGGAAAAGTTCTTTTGTTTTTTTAGAATTTTTTAAAACCTTAGCCAATAAACGAAATATAACGACTTACAGATATTCTTGTAGGAAATTTGACGTTCTCCAAAAAAAGGTTCCTAATGATTTTTAGCTAAGTCCACTTGTTTTGTTGTTATTCGAGGTCAAAGTTTAACTCTAAGTATTATCCAGTGACATGTACGATTTTTTTACAATTTTTCCAAATTTTTTTTTTTTTTTAATTACTATTCATTTTAAATACTGATAGATCAACTTCAAAAGCTATAATGAACACACTTAAATTATTTTGATTTGATAATAAATTTTATTACATCTATATCACATTGATATAAGATTATCTTTATACTTATATTTGTCCAACAATTCTGTCAATTTAATGCATTTATGCTTATCACATTTTTTTAGGACTTATTTATTTGTTTAATACAATTTTCACCATTCTATTTTAAAAGCTTTTATAATTTCTAGTAATTTTATAATATTTTTTTTAAGTAAAGCGACTACCCTACTGTTTAGATTATTTTAAATGCGTTGATGCTAATATTTTGTTCTCATAAACAAAATTTATCTACTTGTATACTCGATGTAAATAATATTTGAAAAATTTATTACAGACTTAAAATTTGTTACATCAAAGTAATTGATTTTTTTTGCAGGTATACATTTTAAATTTCTTTTAATATTTATAGTTGATGTAATTTTAGTTTATAAAATAATGTAGAAAAACATAAACAGTATAACATCAAACTTAGGACAAATCGCATTTTTTAAGAATGTTTTAGTATTAAGACAACAATTTTTATTAAATAACTGAGGAATTATTAAAAAAATTTGAATAAAATGATTAGCGTTTGTTAAAAATCAAATTTTTTTTTATCAATATTGAAAATATTATTACAAGCATTATAAAGAAAATGCATCAGAAGCCCTTTTTGATTCTCCTACTGAAAGTAAAGACCTTTATCTACCGATGAATTATAGTAGCGTTTTTCTGTTCTTAAAACAAATACATGTAATGAGTTAAGACTTTATTTATCATGTTTTCTTTTCAGAACTAATTTTTGCAGCTCATTGCACAACCTCTGACCATGGTTAAAATATTTTTAAAATAATATTTAAACGACCAATTCTTCACATAACCATTGCTTTTCGTGCATGCGCCATTTATAGGCTGTATATACTGTGTCCTACTCTAATATTACGCATAAGTATTATTCTGTTAGTAAAGATGTCCATCTCAGATGGACCAGATTATTTTGAAACTAACTGATTATCAATCAATCAGCAACCACATGTGCTGAGTCAGATCCCTTATTATATCTAATAACTTCGGACGACTAAGAACATAGTTACTAATGTTCTTCTGATCAGCTGAATATACTTATTGTCATGGCTTACGTATGATTATATATAAGACATGGTGTTCTAGTATATAGACATCAACTAATCATCAGCTTGCCCTACTTTTTTCCATATTAAATATTTAAAATAAAAATAAGGCAATTTATTAACATTACAAACATGAATATTAAATAATCCACACGTAACAATTGATTTAATATTGCAAAAAACATGACAGCCCTATCATTGGCTTTTACAATAGCTGCTTTGAAAGTCACCTTATACTTTTTACATCATGTGATATACCGTGTACAATTTCGACTCAACCACCAATATGTGAACGTTTTTTGAGCTGCCCTGATTTTCTTTAATAGCATTTGGGAGATGTCGCGGTCAGTGTCAATTTCTCTTATGATTATAATCTTAAAACATGTGAAGTGTGTAATCTAAATAAAATGACATGATAAAATTCTATAGATGAACTTATAATTAAGTTAAGTGAGTGAGAGGTGAGTAGGAGGTGATAAGGAGGTGAAGGGGAGCTGGGTTCGAGCTAAGGGGAGCTAGGAGGAAGGTGAAGAGGCGTCGAAGGGGGAGCCGGGGGGAGCTAAGTGGCAGCGGGGGAGCGGGGGGAGATAACCCAAATAACGTTGGGTTAAAAATAACGTAAAAATGAACGAATAAGTTCGTGATTTGAGGGGGAGATGAGGGGGAGCCACGGGGAACTGTGGCGGAGCGGGAGGAGTAAGATAGTGGCTGTGATTTACTTTGTTCATACAACTATATAATATAGGATGATATACATATATTGAAAGATAAAGGGAGACAACATAACCATCAGACTCTGGTAATACGGAGCTAGCAGAGCGAAAGAGAGTCGGAAATCAAGCTCCTGATTGCAATAGTGCAGTACCCCCCTCTCCCCCCCTCTCTCTCTCTCCCTGAACATATGTTATACATTTTTATATTTTTTCCAAATATTATCTTAACTTTAAAAAAAAGTTTTATGCTTGGAAATTTGGGTGGAAATTTTTGAAATCAAAACAATTAATAATATTTAAAATATTTGTAATTATATTACAAAATTAAATTTTCTCATATTACAATATATTTCTCATTTTAATTTTTTTTTTCTTGCTGATTCTTGATAACTTCTTCTCATCCGTCTTTCGTTTTCTCGATTTTTTTTTTTTTTTTTTTTTTTTTTTTTTTTTTTTTTTTTTTTTTTTTTTTTTTTTTTTTTTTTTTTTTTTTTTTTTTTTTTCTCCTTTTTTTTTCTTTCTCGTTTTTTTTCTTTTGCACCTTCCTTCTCCATTTTCTCAGCCAACTTTTCCCGTATCCTTATCGTCCTGACAGTTTTTTTGGCTCTTAATTGTAGCTTCTGCTGTTTGAAAGGATATTGAACTCTCTGGTTCAACTACTTCTTATCTTTCCCGGTCCATTCCTCGACATTTTCTGACAATAAGCGTATATTTATTTATTGTGGCTGTGATGTCGATGACCGCGCTGTTGGTGTTGTCAAGGGTGGTGATTGTCATGGTGCTGTCAAGGTGGTTTATGCTGGCGGTGTCGTGGGCAGTAATGCTGTTGGTGACTAAGGTATCGAGAGTGGTGATGCTGGTGGTGGTGACGGCAGCGCTGCTAGGGGCGATGATGCTGTGGGTGCCACCAGTACTGAAGATAATGCTGCTGGCGGTGGTAGTTGTGGCATCGGAAATGATGACGCCTGTGATGACAACGGTTGCGGTGGTGGTAGGAGCTGTAGTAGTCGTATGTACTCAGCCCACGATATTGATGGCATAGGTATATCCATCACTGCTGCTGCAGCTGCTGCTTCTTCTGCGGCTGCTGCTGCTTCTACTGCTGCTGTAATGGTGTGCCGCATGGGCGACATTTCCCTTTGTGGTTGTCCACCTTCCTTAAACAGCCAGAACATAGAATCTGATGATTGTAATAGTGAGTGGTGGTGGTGGTAACGCGTCTACGAGTGCATCCAACAATAAAATCAATTATGTTCGAAGAAGAAAAATGTACAAAATACTTTAATAACTATACAGAAAAAAAGTAATGTGTAAAAATAAAATAAAAGTTACGTTACCATTATGTGCTGTTGTTGCTTCCACTTCTGCTGAAAGATTTACGCATGGTTTAAATTTTTTCTGTAATCCTTAAGAAGTCTTCGTGATCTTACGCTGGAAAAAAATATTAAATGTAAAAAAATAAACTTTATATGATTTTAAGATATAAAAATAGTACAAACAGAGGAAGATAGTTACGAAAGTGAAGATAAAATAATAATACGGATCACATATCTTTGCGGCTTTACGCGTCCGTTGTGTGCTCTAGCACTCACTATCCATCTGGATGCTCTCTCTTTGGACTTGATTGCTTTTTAGCCATACTGCTGCTACTTTTGGTACAAGTATGTGAAATTATTTTAAAATTAGGTTGGGCTAGCTAGCTAACATACACAAACTGCAAAGGAGCTGAAAACAAAAACAATTCATGAATTTTTTTCAGTTGACAAATGAAAGAAATTTTTTGAATTATAGTTGTAAACTTTACACATATGTTGGAGTTAATAAACGAACTACTTAAAGCAAAAAAAATATTTGCAAGAAGGAATATTGTAAGAGGTAAAGGAGACTGAAAAATATGTAAATTTTTTTTCTATCAGAAATTTTTTCAGAAAGATAGTTTGGGCCAATATACATATATGTAGGATGTACGATAAGTTGCACAAAAAATAAAAAAAATGTGAAATATTTTTAGTTGAAGAATAAAAAAATTTGTTGCAGGTAAAGGGAGCTACGAAGGCGCACTATGTTTTGAAACGCAGAAATTGATGCTAACTTATTTCAAAATTAAATTTATCGAGATGGAAAGTAGGTGAGACTATAATTTTTTTTATTTTGTAGAGAATTGAATTCCGGATATAGAAAAAATGGAAAGAAGTCATTTTGATACTAACCATACCTTGAAAAAGTTAGAAAACCTCAATTTTTTTCGAAAAATTTGTAAAATTTCTCAAACTGTGTAATCAGTTCGTTTAAATGAGCTGTCAAATGTAGTTTAGAGCATATTTAATAACAAACTATATTTAAAAAAAACATATTTCACACGAGCTTATTATACTTTTTCAAGTTTTCAGTACACTTGGCTTCCTATATATCGGTTTTTCGGGTAGGGATCTTGCTATAGTTTTTTCGACAATTTTCCCTTATTGGGGTTGAAATTCTGCACACAATCTTGGGTTTCATAACAGTAAAATATACTTTGTTAAATACCATTGCAGATCCAATAGGGCCGCTACCACAAAATGGCAGAAAAATTTTAATTTATAACCCCCTTGACATAGGTATCAAATCAAAGGGTTTGACAAGTAGAATACAGTAAGCCACATAATAGTATACAAAAATTAAAATGGCATCCAAAACAAAATGGGGGATCGACATCTTTTTCTTAAATTTTATAGACATAAGTTTTAATTTAAAGAGGTGTCACAAGTATAATATAATGAGCCACGTAACGTTACTCGTAATCTAGTATGGCTGTGAGAAAGAGATGAACATAACCTTTTACAATAATAGTACAATAACAGTAATTTGCCAAACTTTAAAGTATCATTTAATTTTTAACGATTTAAAAGGCTTGTAGTAAACTGGACAGTAATAATAAAATCTCTTTGTATAACAAGCTTTTACTTATCTAACTAAGAATTATAAACTGATTTTTACTATGAATTGCAGAGAAAAATAATGGACTATTGTAATTTTTATTTCTTAGTATAGGTATTAAATGGTACTTTATGGTAACTAATAAAAATTTAAAGAGTATCACTAAGTTTGGAACAGTTTCATTTAAAAAAAGAAATATCAGTACCTCAGTATACATAGCTGGTACTATACATTAACTGTAAGACATTCATCTCTTAATCATTCAGTAGCTTTTGATTAGAAAGTATAAGTCTAATGTCCAAATAGAACATAAAAAATTTATCTTTACTTTCTTTTCGAAGCGACTTCATTTTGAAATACTTAGGTTATAATAATACACTAAAATTTATCTGAACAATATTGTTACTTGGTAATAAATAACCATGTTTTATGTTTTAACAATTTCGGGGGTCATAATTTCCAGACTCATCTATAGAAAGTAATCATCTTCGTCTTGATTATAATTATCGTCTTCGAAAAAACTGTTTTCGTCTTGTAATCTGAAGAAAATAGATAATTTTTTTTTCGAATTTAGTAAAAAAATTAATGCTGTGCTTTTTATATTGATTGATGACCATTAAATATATGTTTTCAATACAATGATCATTCTTTGCGATTTTATCTCGAAAAATACCATACGTGTTTTAATTTAATTTGTTAAGCTTTTAAACCATCGGATCTTATAGTCCTAGATTAATAAAGACAATCTTGATTTCAAATAAATTTTTTTTCCCATTTCCAGACTACTACAAGCTTCTTTGAAGTTCTAAAACTGAAGTTTGGCAAGTCAATCTTATTACACAGTTATGTTAACATAGTCTGCTTATCACACTTTTTTATTCGGAAACAAAAGATAATTTAAAAAAAAAAAGAAAAATTTGTCATGTCTGGCCACCTAATTCTGTTTTTAACATATCAAGAAGTTCATTATATGTAAGGTAGTTATTCGAATTCTCTACCTTTTTAAAATACATCGCGCAAAACGTTGGTCAAGTTTTAGCTCCCTATTCTTCATACTCTTGCGGTAGTTATATCATTTTTATCGTTGTCGAATTAATTTTAATTTATTATGGAAAAAAAAGTAAGGCTGGGCTATCAGAAACGTTGTTTACACGATAATGAATGAATATGTCCTAGACTCTCAGTTTTTGATACAAAAGTGCAAGAGACATTTTTGGTATGCAAGTAAAAACTCAACCTAATTAGAGGCTTAGCCTATATTTCCCATATTAAAAAGTCTAACTTCAATATCTTAAATGCTCTATGGCGGGAAATTCTGAAATTTCAACTATAGTTACAATATGCCTTCAAAAATATATAATCAAAGTTTCGTAACAGAACCGTAAGATAATATGTTATTCTGACAACTACCTTAATCCATCATACCCTTTCTTTCCATACTTATGCCTATGAAGTTTGAGAAAAAATTGTCGATCTGCCATTTTGTTTTGGATGACATTTTGAATTTCATATACTATTATATGGCTTACTGTAGTATTCTACTTGTCAAGCTCTTTAATTTGATACCTAGGTCAAAGGGCTTATAAATTAAAATTTATCCGCCATTTTGTGGTAGCGGCCATATTGAATCTGCAATGGTATTTAAAAAGTATATTGTACTGTTATGAAACCCAAGATTGTGTGCAGAATTTAAACCCCAATAAGAGAAAATTGTCGAAAAAACCATAGCAAGATTCCTACCCAAAACATCGATATATGAGCAATTCCATTGAGGTCCGGCCACTAAGCGCGCACGGTGCATTTTTCCAGTGGAACACGCTCTGTTCAACTCGCTCACAGAGGAAGATAAGTCACTAAAAAAATATCCAAACTGGTTATAGTTTTAGACATTTTATAAATTTTTCAAAAAAGTTGGTTTTCCAATTTTTTTAAGGTTAGGTTATTATTGAAATGACTTCTTTCCATTTTTCCTATATCTGAAATTCAATTCTCTACAAAATAAACAAAAATCATAGTCTCACCTACGTTCCATCTTGAGATATTTAATTTCATAATAAGTAAGCATCAATTTTTGCGTTTCAGAACATAGCGAGGCGTTGAAAAAATACGTAGAATCTTTCCAGTTGGAAAATGCCCTTCTATGTAGCCCAAGTACATTAACCTAATAACCCAGCTTAATCCCCAGTAATCCAAAGCGCTCGAGTGCCAGCCGTTTAATTTATGAACAAATAATATCCTGAGCGCTCAATCCCCAGTATCCCAGAGCACTCGATTACCAGCGGTTTAATTTATGAATTAATAATATTTTGAGCGCTCAATCCCCAGTAACCCAGAGCGCTCGACTGCCAGCGGTTTATCTTATCAATAAACAATATCCTGAGTGCTCAATTCCCAGTAACCCAGAGCGCTCAAGTGCCAGCGGCTCAATTTTTTAATAAATCATCCCTCAAGCGCCTATACCCAGTAACCCAATACGGGGTGCTGTCTGCTTTCAAAATTATTAAATAAATGCGAGCAACAATTTACTTCAAACGAGAGAAAAAATATCCTGCATAGCGATTTAATAATCTCTCGCTGAACAAGTAAAAAATAATTCTCTCGTACGTAGTGAGTGAAATTCACCTGCAAAACCATGGTACTTAAGACAAAAACTACTCAGCAGAGGCTTAACTCTTTAAGGCTGTCGCACGTAAACCAGATAAATCTTCCTGTGACGGAGTAATGATAGTCAAATGTTGTTACTCTCTAATTTTAAACCAGTAAAATTTAACTGAAAACCAGTCAATATCAGATGACAGAATAAGGACAGTTCCACGACTTTGAATTTATAGAGTAACAACACTCCACTGTCAATACTTATTTTACTCCTTCAGGTACTGCCGTACAGCAAGATTTACCTGTTTCACGTACGACAGCCTTAGAGAGTTAAGCCCCACCAGATAACTAGTTTTTGTCTCAAGAATCATGTATACAGTTTTCTCTCGCTTCAGCAGGTGAATTTCACTCACTACGTACGAGAGAATTATTTTTCAGTCGTACAGCGCCAGACTATTATATTGCTATGCAGGATATTTTTTCTCTCGTTTAGAGTGAGTTATCGCTCGCATGCGAGAGAAAATTCACGCATATGCCAGTGGTCAGATTTTCACTCAATGTGAGTTAAAATTCACTCGCAAACGTTTACAGAGATGTAATAATTAATTAAGTACTGAAAGTGTATTTTTTAATACGCAATTTCATTTTTTCAAATAAACCCTTGATACCGCAGGATTAACAAACGACCTTAGTTCCAATAAAAAAAATCCAATGCGCTGAAGGCAGTACCTCCGTGATGGTGTGAAAACCTGTCCATGTATCGATATATCTATGTATCTATCTATATATATATCTAACTATAAAAAGAGATTAACATACAAAAACTAAATAATACAATACGTGGAAAAACAGGTACAGAAAACCAAAAGCGGTATTTTGTCAATAAACAACAGCGCCAAAACCGAGTGCTCTCGAATTACATAAAAAAAATAATACAAATTCTATGGTTGATTCATTATTTTCAACAAGCGCACGATATTGAAAGAGCAATGAAAATGGCCAACCTGTAAGAGTACGATATTCGCTGTGTGCAAGTGTATTGACGCCATCTGATGCCAGAATAGTATGGACTTGCAGGATATTTGAGGACTGAATGCATTGTCGATCGAAAATAATTCAAGTTTACGGACTCATTACAATGCTGAACGTGAAATCCATGAGACTTACAATAACTTTAAATATTGTAGTTGTTCGGAGTGTAAAATGTGGAAGCGGAGAGTTACACCAACGTCTGTAATGTCGGGACAAAGATGACGTAGAAGCCAGTAACATAACCTTGATTTTGTAGTATCAAAGCAGAACGAGCTGAGCTGGCCCATAAAGTGACGTGACTATGTCGTGAGTGACTGTAAATGATGCCTTCATCGAGTCATGTTAGTATGTCACTCGCATTCACTGTCATTCATCTGCTGCGTTATGATCTTCAATTTCTTTTCAATAAAGAGCCTGTGAAGCATGATTTTAATAAGTAATAGCCAGCATATCATCGTCATTCGTCACCCCTTTACGGATTCGCCGAGACGAAGTCGAAAAATTGCTGGTAAGGTCGCAACCGCGTCGGTAAGCCCTATAAGTACAGCTGAGAGTCAGAATCGGGCAAAGATGGGTGCCCCGGGAGGCGAGGCCAAGGAGGGCCGAAAAGTCCTAACGACGGTCTTCCTCTGCCTGCTCTGGTACGTGATCTCGTCGTCCAGCAACATCGCGGCCAAGGCATTGCTCTCCGACTTTCCCTACCCGATAACCGTGACGATGGTCCAGTTGACAACGATCACCCTGTTCTCGGGGCCGTTGTTCAACCTGTGGGGTGTCAGGAGCATGAGCACCGGCCTCATAACCTGGCCCTACTACTTCAAGCTCATAGTGCCTCTTGCTCTGGGCAAGTTTCTTGGAAATGTTCTCAGCCACGTCAGCATATGGAAGGTGCCTGTATCCTATGCCCAGACCGTGAAGGCCACAATGCCCCTGTTTACCGTGCTCCTATCCAGGATCATACTACGTGAGCGGCAAACAAAAAAGGCTTGTGCCAGCCTGCTGCAAATCGTTGGTGGTGTGGCTATTGCCACCCTGACCGAGCTCAGCTTCAACCTCACGGCTCTCTTGAGTGCACTTGCCTCGACTATGGCTTTCTCGCTACAAAATATTTACTCCAAGAAGGTGCTCTACGACACTGGTATCCACCACCTGAGGCTCCTACTAATTTTAGATTGACTCGCGTTGTTCATGTTCATGCCAATGTGGCTAATGTACGACTTGCGAAATCTGTGGCATAATCCAGTGACGGGCAGTGGCGTCGAGGTGAGTTCGAGGACTCTGGTGCTGCTGGTGGTTGACAGTATCCTGAATTGGTTGCAAAATATAGTATCCTTCTCGGTGATGTCACTGGTAACGCCATTGGCGTACGCGGTGGCGAGTGCCAGCAACAGGATATTCGTGATCGCCGTGTCGCTGTTTATTTTAAGCAATCCGGTGACTGGACTGAATATCTTTGGCATGGTTTTGGCGATCGGTGGGGTAATGTGTTACAACAAAACCAAGTACGATCAACACCAAACTAAAAAGAAGAGGAGTTTGCTGCCCAAGTACAACGTTAACGGCCATCAAAGTCCTTTCATGGTGAACGGTTGGGCGGGCGACAAGCATAGTTTATTCGCTGCTTAGACAGATCAATTATAGGTTTTTTTTTTTTTGGTTAAAATTCTCAATAATGTACAGTCAACAGTGCATTGAGTCCTCCAAAGTCCTGCAAGTCTGCACTTTTCGCTTACCATGGGCTCTGCTGTCGTTTTTCTTTACCCCATCCAATAATTTGCACACAGCGAATAGGGAGTGAGCACGATAGTAGACGATCAACGAATTTCTCTGCCACACTTACTCTTACAGGTATTACCAAAACACCGTTTTTATTTTTTTTCTCAACATTTCGCGCTTGTGGAAACAAAAGTAAAAGTGCATATTGGTGGAAAATTTTCCACCCTACTCGCTGGTATTTACATTTTTTTCGTACCTCTAACCGTTTACATGATATGAACAAAACGAACTTTAAAATACGACTTTAACATTATTTTATCATTTAAAAATAAATATAACTATTTTATTTGCAATCAGCGGGCTGAATTACGTATAATAACAAAAAATTCCCACTTATCAATCAATTTTCTAATTCAGACGTTTCTCAGTTGGTATCCATAAGTAATATGAACAAAGATCAGATCAATGTGCTGCGAAGTACAATCGATAAGGACTACTAATCCGAAGGTTGAGGGTGTTCGATTCTCGGAGTCAGTAAAATTTCAAAATTTGTTTCAACATATATATTTATATACCATATATGCACTTATATGCAGGCTATACATGCACATATATAGGATATGTTACATATATACAATGTATATACAACATGTGAATTGCTATGTAGCTGTACACGATAATATAGGTATAGTTACCATGTACGTACATATAGATATATAAGTTCTACCGTATATATATCTTCCTATATTATATAGTTGTATGGTTCTGGGGTGAGCACTGGCTCCCCTCCGCTCCCCCCCAACTCCCCCCCAAATTACGTAGTTATTTGCTTATTTTTACGTGATTTTTGCCTTGGGTCAGCTCCCCCCCACTCCCCCCCCACCTCCACCCCATTTTTATATTATGATTTACCGATTAAATTACTTACTTTAAAAGGTTAACTAACTTTTTGTAATAAAAAAATTTTTAATTATAAATGTCTGGAGTATCAGTTAAGTCCGGAAAATCATTATAGGGTAGAACTCTGATTGATTTTCAATAATGTTATACTTTATTGTAAACAGTTCCAAAAAAATGTTACAAAAATACTAAAAAATACTTGTGGTTCCTTTAATATAAAGGTCTAAGAAATTGGACAGTACAAGCCAATCTATTCCTATAAGGAGTTTGATTTTTTTGGATGGCAATATTCACCATTTTTTTTTATCAAGTTAAAATAAAACAACAAAAATAGCAAAAACCAGCATCACTGGTTAGAAAACATTAGAATAAAGATTTTGAAAGGAAATTTTTAAAAAAATACTAATTATTAAGATTTAAATCCAAATATCAAAGTCCAAATAGAACAATTATTGAAAAAAAAAGAAAAATGAGATACATCAATTTTTTTAACTTTTAACAAATACATTCTATATTTTTTTATTCATCATATAACTCCCTACACATCTTGCTATGGAATTCAACTGACTTAAGGATATAGAATAATACTGAAATATAAAATCATATAACAAAATTTATTATGTTTAAATTTATTATCGTTTTTTATTCTCATTACATTTTTTAAAATGTCGTTACATGATGGATATTGCTTGTTTTTCTGAAATAAATAAAAACGTGATTAAAGCTGATTTACTTAATTATTATTAGTATGAAACGCCCTATCTTCGATTAAATAAGTTTAAATAATATTAACATTCAACAATAAGATTATATAAAATTTTTAAAACCATAATTTCTTTGTCTATCAAAAATTTCCGTCCAAATAACGTTTT
>JAPYYV010014669.1:0-10336 GCA_030522625.1 Copidosoma aretas
AGCACTTTATTTTATTTTTTACACAAAATTTGATGCAAATCCTTTGATCCATATTTTTCGATAGCAAAAAATCGCCGAGCACGCAAAATACGTATAACCCTTACGCCTCTTACAACCAAACAAAAAATGCTAAACACTTAAAACTTGGTACAGATGTTCGGGAAGAGTGTACCAACATAACAAAACCAAAAAATCGATAGTCAAAAGTACGTTGCCCGCGAAATTTGAAAAGTCACCTTACTTTTTGAACACACCTATTATATACCTGTACTATTATACCTTGAATGACCCCCGCACCCGCCGCCTTCGTTTCGATTTCGTTTCCCCACACTGCGCTGTTAAAGTTATGAAATTGGAATCTGTATTATTATGTTATTATTGTACACATATTCAAAAAAAATTCTTATATTGGCATGTTACTTTAAAAATCGAAACGCCGACTGTATCATATAACCACATTAAATATTGTCTATGCCCATACTGTATATGAATTGCCTTTCGGCCACACAGGTCTAGGCATAAATAAATCTGATTTCAATTCAATTCAATTCACTGTTTCCTCACCATGGGCGCTGGCGCATATCGTTTTATCCCCTCCAGGCTCATTCTCATAGCTAATAGTGTATCAAGAAAAATCTATGTTGCTTTTAAAATAATTGAAAGGAAACAAAAATAATTTCAATTAGGATGCTACAGGTACTATGGTTTATAAAGGTCAAAAAATCGTTGGATCAAATATGATTAATTTAATTAATGATGTAGCAAGACGAAGGAAGAATGTGAAGTCTGTATGGTAAAAAATATTTGCTAGAGTGCTTCGAGAGCTTAACACTTCTCGTGAGCTCGTGGGAAACAACGACCTGTTGAAAATAGCAGACAGTTCGAGCTTATTGGATGAACGCGGCAGTTTAAAATCGATAGACGACGATGACACTTTTGAGAACGAAAAATTTGTATTACCCATGGAAAAAACTGTTCAACGTAATGAGCCCGATGTCAAGGATAATATAATGCAGTCCTCTACACCAACTTTGAGTAGCGGCAGAAGTTGGATGCATTTTGAGAAGTAATGGATGTATTAGAATAATAATATTTTGACCCACGCAGCGAAGCAGCATTTTCTGGTGCGCGTAATTTAATTAGTGTGAATAAAAATAAAATATCATCAGATAAAATTCGCGAGTAGTTGCAAAAACACGACAGTTACACTTTACACAAAAACACCTGACGAACGTTTCCACGGTTATTTTACGATGTTAACGCGAGAGATGAGTTGTGGGAGGGTGATCTAATTCATCTGGCGTAGTTAAAAAACTACAACGATGGAGTGACTTTTATTTTGACCGTAATAGATGTACTGAGAAAATATGTTTGGGTACAACCGTTGAAAGATAATGGCATTAAATTTCGAGTTGCCCAAAATCCTGATGTTAAAGCCGCAGTGGTAGAGCGCCTCATTCAAACTTTTAAAGATCGCATGTAAAGATATTTCACTTACAAAAATATGCACCGCTACATTGATTTATTGCAAGAATTAATGAATGGTTACAACTATACTCCCCACTCTACAACTAAATTACCACCTAGCAGTGTAACCGTATATTAACGCACACATTGCGAGAAATAATTTAGTTGAATCGAGACAGTCTCGTTTATTAAACAGTATGAGTAACAATAAATACAAAGTGGGAGACTACGCACGTATAAGTCGTGAGAAAAACGTGTTTGAGAAATGCACTGTAAAAACTTGGAACGAGGAAATATTCAAAATTAATCGTATATCGAAAAGACAATATATATTTTTGTACGAGCTGAATGATTTGGATGATGAAAAAATAGAAGGATTTTTTTACACTCAAGAACTTGCACTTATTTATAAAGAACGAGTAAGTGAGCAGGCACACAAAATTAAAAAGATAATAAAACGTAAAGGAAAAGGGAAAACCAAACAATATTCTGTTTGCTGGGTCGGATATCCAGATAAATTCAACTCTTAGGTAGCTGCAAAGGATTCAAGCAAAAATGTTTCATAACGAGTTTTTGATGACCTTACCTAGCAATAGCAGTACAATATTTTTTCTGAGTTACACAACAACAAATTTTTCTACGCAGTTGCCTAGAGAAATTAAACTCAATGGAAAGTGAAAAGTTGAAATTTCGGAGATTAACGTGACATGCACTATTTTACATATTGGTCAAAAAGATGCAGTGATAAGCGAGTTGATGCAGAAAAAGAGTGATGTATTCAACATGGTACCTACGACTCTGTAAGTTCGTAGTTTATGCGAAATTATAAACAAAAAATGGAAAGAATATTATCATAAAGATAAGGCCTGTCAGCAGTTAATTTATGATCTGCAAGGCGGATTCGTATATATAGGCTTTTCGATCACAGGACCTCGACGTACAAGGACATGCGAAAAATCTCAAGTCATATCTGATGTAATAAAACGTATCTTAAGATTCGACGATGATATTGTAGAAATTACTCGTGAACGTGCTGAAAAAAAACGATTGACAGTTGTAGTTTCACGGTAAACAACCAGCGAGATTGTCGAGAGCGGTCCCTAATCAACTTTTCATATATTCAAATATATATGAGTCTAGTATTGTTGGTGACACGTTTTCTGCTCTGTTAAAAATTGTAAATTTAAACGCTAAAGAAGTTCATTTCGGCAGCGCTATTGTCAAGAGGTATACTCCACCAACCCACGTCCTTCTGCTTAATAACAGATTTCATATAATTGACATAGTTATAAGAGATCAATTTGGCATACCAGTAGCATTTAAGTTTGGGGCACTTACCGTGGTGTTACATTCTAGATACGATAAAATCAGAGTATTAAAACAAGGATTAACTGATGTCAACAAATAGGGGGAAAAAAAATTAAAAGGTTCATATAATTATTAGTCGTACTGATGTTGTCGTTTTGCAAAAGTTATTTTTAAAAGGAGAGTAATTTATATAAGTGTTTAAAGTTTCCAAAAAAGATCAGTTTTGATCGTCAATTAGAATAGACAAGAATCACTTAAGTTATCACTCATTTGGGAATATAGTGTTATTTTTATCAATATTAGTTACGCCATTTTTTTTTACGGTCACTCTTTGAGCCAAAGACAGGCAAAAATTTTCAGCTCAATTATTAATAGGAATAAAAACTTTTGCTTGTAATATTAAAAATGAATGACTTACTATGGGCATAGTAGCACTAGTTGTTCTAGTACGATACCCTAGTCACAGAGAAGCCTTTGCGAGCAAATAAGTAGTACATTTGTTTTTTCTGTAACTTAGAAGTAGTAGTTAGAACTTTTTTTTGGGCAATCAGAACTATTGCCGTGAACTTTCATATAAATAACTTAGACAAGTATAAGCTGTTGTAAACACGATCAAGTGTCTGTGTAAGTATCCTGCAGGCTTTGATCAGCTATAATGTATGCTAATGTTGTGTAACTTTCATTTAGTTCTGGAGTATAGTTAGTAGCTGATCAAAGACGCAATACAGTTGCACGTAACTGCGCCTCTCACGTAGAGTGTTGACGTTTAAGTACTAGTTGGTAAGGATAGATTGGCCACGTTTGTGATTTTGTTCATTATGTCATGAATTTCTCGATTATCTTGCAGCTTATAAGCAGTTCGGTTTAATCTACAATTATTAGCACATGCGTTAAATGATCAAGCCCTGCGTAACCTTTATAGCTGTTGGCAAATCAGCAAAGAATAAAGCCTCAGTGACATTTTTCTTGAATTGACTATTGATCTGTAACGGGACTTGTTTAGTTTGATCATTTATTACGCGGCTTAAAATGTTCAAGTTAAGTTTAAGTAATTTGGTAAATATACGTTGTCTTCGAAGATTACCAAGCCTTGCGAGATGTATTCTAAGTACGTGTTTCAGCACAGTATTTTTTAAGGACATAAGATACTGTTTTCAAACTATGTGCACACAGAGTTTCTTCTTTTCGTCTTCAACAGAAGCAATGCAAACACAGTACAATCAATATGATATATTAACTTTGAATGTTTCTAAAAGTTTTTTTATTTAAGATACCTGTTAAAAGTCTTATTATGTAATACGGATGTATGCCATTTTATGTTTTATTGTTTGAAACAACCAGTGTGGCTCATTGTAATACTATCTGATGAATAGACCGTTTATTTTTCCATATTCTTAATCCTTACACCTGTAATAACGAAAAAAGAAGAGGTTACTTACACATGCTCTCCATCCCTTTTATATTTTGCCGCGCGACGAGGTTGCACACGGCGCGATCAAACTGGTAAATTGTAACCATGCTGACACTGACATAAAGTTCTTTTCTCTGTCTGATTGTGTTTCGATACTTTACGCAATTCGCGAGATATCGAAAGTTGTGATAAGGCCCCAGTACACGCTGCAATAATTTCTTGCAGAAACTCGAGTCTTACCTATGAGAATTCCTGTAAAAATTTCTGTAGGAACTCCCGCAAGTTTCAATCTTTTGGGATACAAAGAGCATGGAGTAAAAATTTACTTTTTAAATATTAACAAATTTTGTATTAGAATTCCAGGTAATTTGTGAGATTTTCAATTGTGCATTTTAGAAATAGACATGAAAAAGCATCTTGATATTTTCTCGTGGATATTAACACTTAATTATTTTATATAATTTGCTACTGTATTGAGAACATTACTAAGTATAATTGCTGTGTTTATATAGGGCATAACGAGACTTCAATCCTTTTGAAGAAAAACATACAATTTCAAAGCAAAACGAATATCATCAAATAATTTCGAAGAAAATCGAGTACTATCCAAAAATCATAGCATGAATTCAGAAAGTTATTTGAATAATATTAGAATATTTTATTTCTACTTACTTTCATTTTTCATTTATTGAAATGATTTAATCATATCTAAATTAATTCATAATTCTTTACTTAATCATACTGATGCAAGTATCAAAGAGCTCTAGATTATAATAAAATATAACACGCACTACGTGGTGTTATTGGGTAGTACCATGTGAATTGTTTTGTATAATACAGGTGGATTTTCAGGTCAATCTACGTGAATGCACCATCCAATTTACGTTGATGTCCCGGTAAATCCCCGTAGATTTTGTAGCTAATCCAGACTGCTGTCCAGGTCGATCCACATGAATTTTATAGCCGATTCAGATAAAGGTCCGCGTCAATCCACGAGTATCCTGTAGCAGATCTAGCTTAATCTTCAGGTCAATCCACTAGGACTGTTAAATCATTTTAAGTGCATTTCCAGCTCGACCCTTCAGATTTTTTTAGCTAATGCAGGTCGATTCTTAGACCAATCCACGTGGATTTTCTAGCCAATCTAGGTAGATGTTTTGGTCAATCACGTAAATTGATTGAAAACTCCTCGTGTACTGACCTCGATGTTCACCTGAATGAACTGGATAATACACGTGTAATTATCTGAGAATTTAATAGGATCAGCTTAAAAATCCACATAAATCCACTTAGTTTGGTTAAAAAGTCCTGATGAATCCACAAAATACACGTGGATCGATCTGAGAATCCTGGATTAAAGTAATACTCCACTTCGCAAAGTACTGTGAACTTGTAAACATACATATCGACATATGGAATCACAAAAGATCTTTCCTTTATTGCTTTCTTATTGTTATTTATTGCACAGTATTGTATGTAGCTACAATAATTGGTACAAGCAACGGATCCATTTACGATAACACTGATGTACGTTTTATCACTTCTGGATGTGTTTTCTGTATAGTATATCAAATGATAGTGTATCTTTAATTTTTATAGGATCCCAGTTAAAAGTTTTAAGCTGTTTATACAACTGAAAAAATGCTGAAAATACAGCTCAAAATTTGACTGTATATTGTGATTTTTCTGCTATACCCTGGTAGCACCATCATTGCAATTTTTATGCACTTATCACGCAAAGATTGCGTCGACAGGTAAATTTCGTAGGTCTGCAGCTGGTCAGCTTCCAGGATATTACGTTATCCTGTTGCAAGACAAGTATGTCAGACGATTGCTCAAAAAGTGCGCAAATCTTACGTTAGGTCGAGTGCGTTTTTTGGTAAGACGTAATGCACACCCTCTTGCAGCAGATTTCTGCACGAATTTCGTTCATGCGAGTGCGTCAGACGATTACACAAAAAGTGCGCAAATCTTACGTTAGGGTCTAGTACCATTTTCGGTAAGACGTAATACACTCCCTTTTGCAGCAGATTTGTGCGAGACTTGCGTTCAGGGGACTGCGTTAGACGATTGCACAAAAAGTGCGCAAATCTTCCCTTAGGTCCGAGGCGGAAATTATCCCGTTTATCTAATTATCATTAATTATTTATAAAAAAACATAAAAAATTAAAACACATAAAAAGACTTAATTAAATCCAGTTTTGAGACTATAATAATATGTATTGTCGATCTAGTATATGCTATTAGTAATTTTTTGTAACAGTTATTATCACTTATTATTCTTTTGGTAGAAAAAACATGGTATAAACACGTTTTATGACGTTTAGAATCAAAATATATCATTTTTGGAAAATTTGTGTCTCCGTGTGTGTGTGTGTGTCTCCGCGTGTGTGTGTGTGTGTGTGTGTGTGTGAAGTTTTTTATGGTGATAAATTCAGAGTTTCATATAAAATGCTTACTAATAACTAGATTACTTTGCAACAGGAAAATAAAATAAATTAAGTAGAGAAAAATGAAGCAATATAAATATAACGTGGACTATTTGTAACTGCTTTGATGTACACAAATGTGTCACTACACTTTTTTTTTTTTTTTAACTGCAATTGAAATTTCAGCTTCGGGCGGTTGGAAAATTTTCTGAGAATACATTAGTGGCTTTTTGCGGTAATATTTTACGCAGATTTCACTATGCATTGTTTGCATGCTAAAAGCATGTTAAACTTAGGTTTGGGAAGAGGAGTTTCACATTACGCTAAAAGTCTAGTAACGTAATGCTGACTATAGCATGTTAGGCCTACAGTGCAGGACTGTAGGCTCCGTTGTCATACACAACTGCACGTCGCATACAATAGTTGACGAGTTGTTGACGAGACTGCGCACCCTTGTGAACTTCAGGCAGCATTACAATACTCGTTGCACACCGTTAATATACTCATATACTCATCATGCATGATCATCAAAGTAAAATGTATAAAAAAATATCGCACGCTCCACCAGTTGTGTGCGTTAGTAAAAAACGCATGCCCTACTGCTTTAATTATAATTTCCGCACTTCAGAGTATGCACAATCGCGTATATTAGAAGCTTTAATGAATAAAATCTACTATTTGAAAACAAGCTAGCAAATAGGCCTGGCGTCCTCGTGTTTAAACACGTCGTTTTTTCGAATTTCCGTAAATGTTTGCGACTAACCGAATAAGTCAAAAATTGGCATGTAACGAGAAAGTCGATTGCTTTTTTTATCGCCAATGTAAAATAATGAAGTCTTATACTAGCACCTAGCGTTAGATATAGTAAAAAACACATAGTTTCTGCGCTATGGCAAAAAGTAGCTCTTCAATCTTTAAAGTCGTTTTTTCGAAAATCACAAAAGTGTATTCAATCGGTTACTCCAGGAAGCCACAGTTGATAGTTTTACCTTTGTAAAGGTAAGACTTCTAAAATAAATGTGGGGCTACTCATATCCCTTTGTGTATGCTGGGCAAGGCACATGATCTTCGAAAATGCTTGGTCAGTCTAGCGTTAGCCGAGGATGGAACTTGAATACAAATGTCGTTAAAAAGATGTTAAATGAATTTTGAATGTATTAACATACATCGAATCACCTTCCAACAGTTATGAATGATATTATCGAAGAAAAACAAATTATTTATACAAAATCGATATAGAAAACAATTTAAATGAAAACAAAGAAATTAATTTTAAAAAAATAGATAGATAAAATTGTTTTGGTTTTTCTTTCGAAATTGACGCAATAAGTTTTTATTATTATCGGTAAATAGTGTAAAAAATCGATTCGATTGATGTTTAACCAATAATACAATTTTTTCATAATTATTTGATTGTATTTTTTTTTTCTTTGAAATTATCTGTTTTTTTTTTTTAAATAGTTAAATATTCATATACCTGGGTATACACAAGCAAAATGTACCGATGAAAAGTTGTTTTAAGGATTTTTATATTATACTCATACTTTTTCTCTTAATATTAAATAAACATTTTTTACAGCTGCAGTGGAGCCAATGAGCTTCAGGAAGTTCTGCTGCACTAAAGTTTGCATTTCCTTCGTATGCTAATTGTGAGAGTAATGGCTTAGCTTGGGTAAGCAGCAGCTGGAAGCTCGGCTCAGAGCAAAGGCACACACAAAAAAGATTCGTATACTAACAAAACCGTGTATTGAACCAAGTTACAAGGTGGCAGCTAATGGCCGTTTCAACCCGAACAGAGAGAGAGCGCGAATTAAAAGAACAGCAGGTAACGATGTTGCTTGGACGAGAGTTAGCGCTGGAGTGTGTCGCCGTGCTGCTAAGGGTGAAGAGGAGCGCTGAAAGAAAAAAAGCAGTATAGCCCGCACCTTTGTTTGTCGATAAGAACGTCAGGTGGCGTAGAATGTAGCCTAACTGATGAGCACTAACCTAGTCCTGACTCTAATCATCATTTCTGATAAAAAAAATTAGTAATATTTGAATGGATAGAGAATACGTTTTTTATTATTTTTCTACATTCATTTGTTGAGTGCAAACCTTTTTTTACACTAGAAGCTATCATCAGTCAAAATCGTCATCACTGTTACATTAAAAAATTCGAAATCGTATTATTATAGTACTAAGTGCTTAAGGACGTTCTCCGGGTCCAGTGATTCTCAGTCAAAGTTAATGAAAGTTGAGAATCTCTTTTTATTTATTTATTCACTTATAAATGCTAGTTTACTTGGGCAAGTTTGAGTTCTACCTTTTTTCGTGATCGTCGTCTAACTGTTCTGTAGCTGGTAAGCAAAAGGATTTTGCAGTGCTGCGAAGTTGCTTGAGGCGTCAGCTTCTGTCACGGTGGAGGCCAGATCGGGTGTTATTAATATTATTGTTACCTAATAATTAATACGGAAAGGCCTATGATACTTTTGCTTATTTTTCTCCTTAGGAATTTGTTTATTACATACAATTTTTTGGTGAAATACTACGAAACTTCATTAAGGATGTTCGGTACAGTTAGCGGGGGGAAATGCTTGAGGGGCAAGGGGAAACAAGCGACGAGTGAAGATCTGACAACGCTGTGCAGATTTTCAGTATATATACCCATTACCCACAGTCATAAAATATTTTTACAATGCATAGACATACACACACGAATAGATTTTTGTAGCGGAAAACGACTTTAAGGCTTGTGGCTATCTGGCGTACATTAATAATATTATCTGTGACATACAAAAAAATTGGCGAAATTCATTGGGCCAATTTTCTTAAAACTAAGTTTTTATCAATTTTCCCATAATGGACCATGTTAGATAACTGAACTTAGAAATTCAATATCTTGAAAACAAATCAGATGAACCTCTTAAAATTTTGGCAGGCTTATTTTAACAACAATAAGATCGTATTTTTAAAATTTCAAAAAAATTCATTGGATAATTTTATCTCTACCGAACGTCCTTAAGTTATGCTCGAAAGTGTGCGTTTTTTTCGCCCAGGTGATAGCTATAGATACACTGCACTGTTAAATCGACAATCTTTAAAACTTAATGGTTCAGAATTTAGTATAGAAACACCTGTTGAAATTTTTCACACGTGTGAATAACACATACATTTCACACATATTTCAATTTCAGCACATTATTACGACAACTACTGGACCCGGAGAACGTCCTTACCTACATAGCATCGTACGTTCCTGAAACGTTTCTGAAACGTTTCATTGTAAACTCAGAAACGTTTAAACTCAAGTCTTAGAAACGTTTCTGAAACGTTTTAGAAACCTTGAAATGTCCGCTCCAGAGCTGATACGAAACGTCTCTGAAACGTTTCCAAAACGTTTCTGAAACAACCCCAAATTTAGTGCACATATTAACAAAAATAATTGTTCTTAGTTACTTTATCTATACCTAATATCATAAAAATAATAGTAACTGGATGTGGGGCACGAACCGGGACTGCCAGAATGAAAGGCAAGCATCTTATCCACTTGGCCAGTGTAGTTAAGACACCTCATCTATAATTTACGTCCATATAAGCTGCAAAGGCCTTTTATTTCTTATTCATAACTGAATCACGAAAATACAAATATTAATTAGCAAATTTTTTCAAAACATTCATATTATAATATTCATATTTGTGCACTATTAAAAACAAAAAAAAAAAAAAAAAGTACATGGCCTTT